>JACEEZ010024720.1:7500-37500 GCA_016584305.1 Chionoecetes opilio
TTTCTTCTTTCACGAACACCTACCATAACCTCCTCCTCCTCCTCCTCCTCCTCCTCTTCCTCTTCCTCTTCCTCCTCCTCCTCCTCCTCCTCCTCCTCCTCCTCCTCCTCCTCCTCCTCTCCTCCTCCTCCTCTTCAAACGTGCGCGCTGTTTTTACTTCACTGAAAACATAAAATCAGATCCAGGTTCCAGGTTCCTCAATTTACAGGAATCCATACTTCACTTCCTTATAATTGGGAGGCGTTGAAGAGGAGGAGGAGGAGGAGGAGGAGGAGGAGGAGGAGGAGGAGGAGGAGGAGGAGGAGGAGGAGGAGGAGGAGGAGGAGGAGGAGAAAGACAGCAATTAAGTAAAGGAGAGATGGATGAGGAGGAGGAAAAGGAGAAGAAGGAGCGATTAAAAGGAACCAGTAATTTGTTTTCTATATTTACCTCTCTCTCTCTCTCTCTCTCTCTCTCTCTCTCTCTCTCTCTCTCTCTCTCTCTCTCTCTCTCTCTCTCTCTCCTGAATAATAAACAAACGTGGAAATGCGAAGGGAATAAAATAGAGAGAAAGAAAAAGGAGGAAATACCAGAAAAATAGAAAAGCAAGAGAAGGTAAGAAATTATTGTAACATTTTAAAAAGTATGGCAGTAAATAAAAAAAAAAAATGAGAGGCACTACCATACATTATTGACTATGGAAAGAAATGGGAATAAAGAAAGGAAGGAGTGTAAAGAATATAATCAAAGAAATCATGCAAAGAAAATGACACTGAGTAATACTGATATAGATGTACTAGTAGAGGTAAACATATTAATTCAGATAAATTGTAAAGGTAACGTTTTGAATCTCTACGTGAGGAAAAAAGTGAGATATTAACTAACCCTTTAAGACCCAGATCTTTCCTTTGCTATATAAAATCGTCTGTTAATAGCCATAAAATCACAAAAAGTAACGGAATATATCAAATTAACTAGTGGACAAGGATACTAAACAGGTCGTAGCTCTAAATTATTGGTTATATTCACTAAAAATCGTCTAGTGGCCTACCTAAATTACAATGGAAATTACGTTCTGGGCCTCAAGGGGTGAAGGTGAAGATGTAGAAAAAAGTGTGAGATCTTAGTTAGTGGCAATACTAGGAGAGATGTTGTGTGTGACGTATAGTTAAAGGAATACAAAGGAATACAAAGACAGAACAGATAGCAATAGCCCTACTAGGCCAAACGAGGCTACCTGTGTGACTACTTTCTACCACTATAGTTTCTACGTGTTTAGAGGTAAGGGAATAGGAATGTTATAGTGATAGAAGGGGGCTTATGAGATAGTAGTTTATATAAAGGGTATGAATGTTAAATCGATGGAAGAATGTGTATAAAAAAAAAAATCGTATGGAGTGAAAAATCATATAGTGAAAAAGTTGATAAAAAGTGTAAAGCGAAAAGATTGATAACATTAGTAAGAGAGAAAAGTGGGGAGATAAGTGAGGTTGGGTGGAGATGCTGATGATGATGATGATGATGATGATGATGCTGATGTATAAGAAGTATTGATAAAATGTGAAATAAAAGATAAATAACAAATGGGACAATAAGAACACCTAAAGATGAGGCACATATCGATTTAGTGGAAGACACAGAAATACGAAAATTATAAGAAAACTAAACTCAAAGGAAAAAGAAAGAGATAAAAACAGAATGCTAAGATCAAAAGAGAGAGAGAGAGAGAGAGAGAGAGAGAGAGAGAGAGAGAGAGAGAGAGAGAGAGAGAGAGAGAGAGAGAGAGAGAGAGAGAGAGAGAGAGAGAGAGAGAGAGAGAGAGAGAGAGAGAGAGAGAGAGAGTGATGGGAGCTGAACGATAAGATTAGGAGGAAGTGATTGGAGGATTATCTTTCGTACCGGGAAATATAAAATACCGGGACTATTTATGGCGCTTATACCGGACATTTTATACCGGAACATATTATACCGGGGAGGCGGTAGCGGAGTGGTTAGCGTCTCCGACTGGCGTTCTCGGTGACCCGAGTTCGATCCCCGAAGAAAACCAAAACCTTTCTGCACCCACCGTCGAGTGGCCTAAGAACACCCACATGCCGTGCCTATCAACTCTACCTTCGATTGCGAGTGCATCGGAGGACACAGGGGGGCGGCATGAGCCTCTAATCACAGGCGTCACTATAAGAATCCTGCCTGCGCCACCACGGGCGAGGACCAACCATCAGAGCCCTCAAGTGAACCTCCAGAGCCTACCATCCGAGCCCTGGGTCACCACTGCCTACAGGCGCTATAGGCACAAATGTATAAAAATAAAAAATAAAAATTAAAAAAAAAAAAAAATACTGGGACATATTATACCGGACAAACCGAAGAGAGAACAACAACAACAATTTAAAGACGTTATCACAACCATTTGTTAAGATTTTGTTTCTCAGGTGCAATTCTGGTCTTGTTGCCTCATTTCATTTTAATTTATAACGTGAACTGGGAAGGAGGGAGAGAAGAGAAGGAAGGAAGGCGTGAAGAAGAGGGGATGGAAAGGGGGTGAAGGGAGGGGAGGAAAGAGGGGAAAGAGGGAGGAGAAGGAAGGAAGGCTTGAAGGAGAGGGGAGGAGGAAGGGACTGGAGGGGAGGAAAGAGGGAAAAGGGGCTGGATAGGAGGGGAGGGGGGAGGGCTGGAGGGAGGGGAGGAAAGAGGGGGGAAGGGCTGGAGGGAGGGGAGGAAAGAGGGAGAAGGGCTGGAGGGAGGGGAGGTAAGAGGGGAGAAGGGCTGGAGGGAGGGGAGGTAAGAGGGGAGAAGGGCTGGAGGGAGAGGAGGAAAGAGGGGAGAAGGGCTGGAGGGAGGGGAGGAAAGAGGGGAGAAGGGCTGGAGGGAGGGGAGGTAAGAGGGGAGAAGGGCTGGAGGGAGGGGAGGTAAGAGGGGGAAGGGCTGGAGGGAGGGGAGGTAAGAGGGGGAAGGGCTGGAGGGAGGGGAGGTAAGGGGGGAGAAGGGCTGGAGGGAGGGGAGGTAAGAGGGAGGAAGGGCTGGAGGGAGGGGAGGTAAGAGGGGAGAAGGGCTGGAGGGAGGGGAGGTAAGAGGGGGGAAGGGCTGGAGGGAGGGGAGGTAAAGGGGAGAAGGGCTGGAGGGAGGGGAGGAAAGAGGGGAGAAGGGCTGGAGGGAGGGGAGGTAAGAGGGGAGAAGGGCTGGAGGGAGGGGAGGGGGAAGGGCTGGAGGGAGGGGAGGAAAGAGGGGAGAAGGGCTGGAGGGAGGGGAGGTAAGAGGGGAAAGGGAAGAGATCGCTGCGTGGAAGGGGATAAGGTGGTGAAATTGCAGGGATAAAAAGGTGGATTATGTGATGTTTTGGAATGATCGAAGAGATAGAGAGGATTACATAGGATTACATAGGAATAACAGACACCAGGAGACCTATTGGTCCATGACGAGGGTATCTGCTGAACTACATACTACTAACTATCAACTACTTGTAAGAAAACAGTTGGAAAATGATACCATGTCCTTAAAAGAAGATAGGAACACGGAAGTTTCGTAGTGCAGAAAAATAGGGTATGAAATATACTAACTACAACTACCACTACCACTACAACTAACCGATCCGGGGGACTAAATATGAATTCGCAGGGCACTATCAATACCCATTTACTTTACAGTGCGCGTCAAGCCTGTTTTTAAATGTAGTTATTGTCGACAACTTCGACAACATTTGCTGGTAACTCGTTCCATCGATCAACGACTCTCACATTGAAATAATTTTTACGGAGATCAGTGATGCAACGTTGACCGTTTAGTTTTAAACCATTATTTCTTGTTGTCACTTGAGTTGAAAGCTCGAATAGGTTCTCTTGACTAATGACATCAAATCCTTTTAGGATCTTAAAGGTTTCTATCAAGTCCCCACGGATTCTACGATCCTTTAAGGAAAACATATTAAGTTTCCGCAGTCTCTCTTCATAAGATGAATTTCGCAGCGATGGAATTTGTTTGGTTGCTCTTCTTTGCACTGATTCCAATTTTGCTTGGTCTTTTACGAAACAGGGCGACCAGAATTGAACGGCATATTCCAAGTGCGGCCTAACCAAGGACGTGTATAATTGTGTCATTACTTTCGGAGTTTTGTGTTCAAAATTGCGTTTAATAAAGCCCAACATCATATTCGCCTTTTTACTGGCAGCTAGGCAATGCGGACTGGTTTTCAGATCATTACTGATGATGACACCTAAATCCTTTTCCTGCTGTACTTCAGTTAACAATTTATTTTGCATTTGATAGTTATATTTGAGGTTATCGTTGCCTATATGCATTACTTTACATTTGTCGGAATTGAATTTTAATAGCCATTTATCACTCCAGTCTGATAGTTTGTCGAGGTCACTTTGTATGAGTTCGCAGTTTTCTCTAATATATGCTTTACCGCCTAATTTGGTGTCGTCTGCAAATTTCGATATTTTAGATACAAGTCCGCAGTCCAGATCGTTGATATATATCAGAAAAAGAGTGGGACCCAAGACCAAGCCCTGAGGCACCCCACTAGTAACATCTAACCAATCAGATGTTTCGCCATTTATTACTACCCGTTGTTTACGATTTGAAAGTCAATCGCCAATCCATGAACATAGTTGCTCTCCCAAGCCATGTGCCCTTAGCTTGGTCAAAAGTCGCTTATGGGGAACTGTATCGAAGGCTTACTGAAAATCAAGGTATATTACATCTGAGGGAGTTTTAGCGTCCCAGTTTGAATAAATGACATTAAAAAAATCCAGTAGGTTTGTTAAGCAGGATCTCTTATTTCGAAATCCATGCTGCGAGTTTAATATTGAGTTATTTTCATCGAGAAAAGACACTATTTTATCCAGCAATATTTTCTCAAATAGTTTAACAATCACAGACGTTAGACTAATTGGGCGATAATTACTTGCGAAGGAGGAGGAAGAGGAGGAGGAGGAGGAGGAGGAGGAGGAGGAGGAGGAGGAGGAGGAGGAGGAGGAGGAGGAGGAGGAAGAGGAGGAGGAGGAGGAGGTAGAGGAGGAGGAGGAGGTAGAGGAGAGGAGGAGGAGGAGGAGGAGGAGGAGGAGGAGGAGGAGGAGGAAGAGGAGGAGGAGGAGGAGGAGGAGGAGGAGGAGGGAGGTAGAGAAAGGAAGGAAGTACAGTGAAGATAGGGATGATAATATGATGATGGCGTTGATAGAGAATGATAATAATAAGAGGAATGTTTTGAGTACACAAGATGATTATATACAGCAAAGAAAACAGGTAGAGAGGACCTGTTGCTCTATAATGAAGGCTTTGCTGCGTTATCAATAGGAGAAAATTACGTGTGGAAAAAGGAAAAGAAAGATATAAGATAATGAAAAAAGATAGGTGGCAAGATAGGCAAGTAAGAAAAGTAGGTAAATAGTAAAGTTAGTTAGTAAAGTAAATAAGTCAGTAAAGTAAGTTAGTAAAGTTAGTTAGTAAAGTTAGTTAGTAAAGTTAGTTAGTAAAGTAAGTTAGTAAAGTTAGTTAGTAAAGTTAGTTAATAAAGTTAGTTAGTAAAGTAAGTTAGTACAGTTAGTTAGTAAAGTTAGTTAGTAAAGTTAGTTAGTAAAGTTAGTTAGTAAAGTAAGTTAGTAAAGTTAGTTAGTAAAGTTAGTTAGCAAAGTTAGTTAGTAAAGTAAGTTAGTAAAGTTAGTTAGTAAAGTTAGTTAGTAAAGTTAGTTAGTAAAGTAAGTTAGTAGTAAAGAAGGCAGGCAAGAAAATGACGAGATAAATAGTAAAGAATAAAATAAGAAGATAAGAGTAAAAAGGAAAAAAAAGAATTAAAAGGATATAGGATAAAAAAGACAAAAGATAAGATAAAAATAAATAATAAAAATATAAGATAAAAGATAAAATTAAAAATCATAATATAATATAATATCTTAAATAGGACATAATAAGGTTTTAAGTACAAAGATAGTAAAGTAAAGATTATACAAAAAAATAAAAAAAGGTTGACCGATATAATAGAAAAATAAAGGAATATGAAGAAAGGAATGATAAAAAAAGGAAATAATAAAAGGAAATAAATAAAAGGAATAAGGAATAAAAGTAAATGGAAATAAAAAAGGAAATAAATAAAAGGATATAAAGGAATGGAATATAAATAAGGAATAAGGAATAATAAAAGGAATAAGTAAGGAATATAAAAAAGGAATATATAAGGAATTATAAAAGGAATATAAATAAAAGGAATATAAATAAAAGGAATAAAATAAAATATAAAAAAGGAATGGAAATAAAAGGAATAAATAAAAGGAATAATAAAAATAAAAAAGGAATATAAATAAAAGGAATAAATAAAAGGAATATAAATAAAAGGAATATAAATAAAAGGAATATAATAAAAGGAATATAAATAAAAGGAATGGGAATAAAAGGAATATAAATAAAAGGAATATAAATAAAAGGAATATAAATAAAAGGAATATAAATAAAAGGAATATAAATAAAAGGAATATAAATAAAAGGAATATAAATAAAAGGAATATAAATAAAAGGAATATAAATAAAAGGAATATAAATAAAAGGAATATAAATAAAAGGAATATAAATAAAAGGAATATAAATAAAAGGAATATAAATAAAAGGAATAAATAAAGGATAAAATAAAAGGAATATAAATAAAAGGAGTATAAATAAAGGAATAAATAAAAGGATATAATAAAGGAATAAATAAAAGGAATATAAATAAAAGGAATATAAATAAAAGGAATATAAATAAAAGGAATATAAATAAAAGGAATATAAATAAAAGGAATATAAATAAAAGGAATATAAATAAAAGGAATGGGAATAAAAGGAATATGAATAAAGGAATGGGAATAAAAGGAATGGGAATAAAGGAATGGGAATAAAGGAATGGAAATAAAGGAATGGGAATAAAGGAATGGGAATAAAGGAATGGGAATAAAGGAATGGGAATAAAGGAATGGGAATAAAGGAATGGGAATAAAGGAATGGTAATAAATAAATGGAATAAAAGGAATGGGAATAAAGGAATGGGAATAAAGGAAGATAAAGGAGAATAGGAATAATAAGGAAGAATAAAGGAATGGGAATAAATGGAATAAGGATGGAATAAAAGGAATATGAATAAAAAAAGGAATGGGAATAAAGGAATGGAATAAGGAATGGGAATAAAGGAAATGTGGGAATAAAGGAATGGGAATAAAGGAATGGGAATAAAGGAATGGGAATAAAGGAATGGGAATAAAGGAATGGGAATAAAGGAATGGGAATAAAGGAATGGGAATAAAGGAATGGGAATAAAGGAATGGGAATAAAGGAATGGGAATAAAGGAATGGGAATAAAAGGAATATGAAGAAAGGAATGGGAATAAAGGAATGGAATAAAGGAATGGGAATAAAGGAATGGGAATAAAGGAATGGGAATAAAAGGAATATGAATAAAGGAATGGGAATAAAGGAATGGGAATAAAGGAATGGGAATAAAGGAATGGGAATAAAGGAATGGGAATAAAGGAATGGGAATAAAGGAATGGGAATAAAGGAATGGGAATAAAGGAATGGTAATAAAGGAATGGGAATAAAGGAATGGGAATAAAGGAAGGAAGGAAAGTGTACATAAGTTAATAACAAAAATCATAGAAGTAAAAATAATCACAAATTCAGTCAAGTTAAAATTCCTTTCACGAAAAAAAAAATCTGAGAGAAAAAAAAGTATAATGTTTAAATGAAATGTCCAAAAGCTCATGTTCAAAATTCAGTAAAGTTGAATTTCCTTTACCGGGATGGAAAATAAATGAATATGACTTATTGGCTATGTAAAGGAGTGGGAAATAAAGGAAGAAAGGAGTGTATATAATATAATAACATAAATCATCAAAGTAATTATAACCATAACATTCAGTCAAGTTAAATTTCCATTCACGAAAAAAAATCGAGAAATAAAAATGTACCGGCAGAAATATAAAGGGATACAATATAGGCGATGTAGGAAAAGTTCTTACGTAAGCAAGGTAGAACAAGAAGTAACGGATTCAAGCTGGAAAAGCGTAGATTTAAAAAAGAAATAGGGAGAAACTGGTTCACAAATAGGGTGGTGAATGATTGGAATAGACTAAGTCGTCAGGTGGTCAATGCGGAGTCTATTGGGGTCTTTAAAAGGAGTCTGGATAAATTCATGGATGGGGAAGAAAGGTGGATGTAGGTAGAGTTAAGTAACAGGAACTACCTCGTGTAGGTCTCACGGCCTCTTGTAGCTTCCTTATTTTCTTATGTTCTTATGTTCTTATGTAAATGAGAAAAGTAATCATAATATTTAGTAAAGTTGAATGTCCTTTACTGATATGAAGCAAAAAAAATCTGCGGGAAAAAATATATATATGTACACCTGCATCAGAAACCCGTGATTGCAAACGTGTAATATACTAGAGTGGGGTTTATGGCTGACGTATTAAAATGATGAAACCTGGAAACACAGTGAGAATATAAACGACTACATGAACGGAACACGTAATCGGGTGATGCACTTGCTTAATAAAATATATAAATTCATATAAAAAAGATATATAAACAGGTAGAGTAATTAACGTTTAAGCTTCTCATCTGCTCGATAGCGTTTACCCTTTCAGTAATGTTTTTTCCATGTTTCCTTGTTAATTTTGATGTTTGATATCCACACCATTCAATATTTATTACCAGATAGAATAATTAATGTTCAAGCTTCTCATCAGCTCGATCATTTATGTTTCCTTGTTAATTCTGATGTTTAATATCCACACCACTCAACAAACTGTAGCCTACAACTCAATATATGATTAAGAAAAATAAACAGAGTAACATGTATATAAAAAAACGTACACAAACACTGCACTGAACACAATGAAAACGTTTGAAGCATCACGTAAACGTTGCACTGTGACTCACGAACGTTGGTGTTGAAAACGTTCCAAGATGACACCAACATGCCGAGTAAATTCAGTAAACGTTCAAGTACGTTTCATTTCATACGTAATTTCATAAAATTCATCAAGTAAACGTTGCACTTTGAGTCACGAACGTTGGTGTTAAAAAACGTTCCAAGATTAAAACGTACACAAATCCTCCCTTGAACACAATGAAAACGTTTGAAGCAAGGCTAAGGGTGGAGGCTCTCTCTCTCGGCTTTGGTTTGAAGCATGAAGTAAACGTTGCACTGAGACTCACGAACGTTGGTGTTAAAAAACGTTCCAAGATTAAAACGTACACAAATCCTCCCTTGAACACAATGAAAACGTTTGAAG
This sequence comes from Chionoecetes opilio, assembly GCA_016584305.1. NCBI lineage: Eukaryota > Metazoa > Arthropoda > Malacostraca > Decapoda > Majidae > Chionoecetes > Chionoecetes opilio. The sequence goes on from JACEEZ010024720.1 coordinate 16,737, forward strand.
CAAGGTTAAGGGTGGAGGCTCTCTCTCTCGGCTTTGGTTTGAAGCATTAGGTAAACGTTGCACTGAGACTCACGAACGTTGGTGTTAAAAAACGTTCCAAGACTAAAACGTTCACAAATCCTCCCCTGAACACAATGAAAACGTTTGAAGCAAGGCTAAGGGTGGAGGCTCTCTCTCTCGGCTTTGGTTTGAAGCATGAAGTAAACGTTGCACTGAGACTCACGAACGTTGGTGTTAAAAAACGTTCCAAGATTAAAACGTTCACAAATCCTCCCCTGAACACAATGAAAACGTTTGAAGCAAGGCTAAGGGTGGAGGCTCTCTCTCTCGGCTTTGGTTTGAAGCATGAGGTAAACGTTGCATTGAGACTCACGAACGTTGGTGTTAAAAAACGTTCCAAGATTACACCAGCAGTTTTTTTTCATTTCATTTTTCTTCATTCAAGATTACACCAGCATTTTGAGTTTCATTCACATCACAAAGGACTGGCCAGCGTAAGCGTACCGAGGCCAATGTTAAACAAAACGTCAAGGGGTTAGGTGGTCCTCGTGCGACTATTTCCTGCTCGAGTTACTCCAACGTGAGAGTCGAGTGGTCCTTCAAGCATGCCCTTCACTCGCACTCAAGCTGGACGGATGGGCGGCCGGTGGGTGACATCAGCAACAAGAGAGGCTTTGTTTTGATGAAGGTATGCTAGGTGTAGGTGTGGACTAGAGTGTTGAGAGGAGAGAGGGGAAGAGAGGGGCGAGGAGGAAGAGAAAGAAGGGGAGGTGGTAGAAGGGAAAGAAGGGGTCATAGAGAAGGAAGGGGAGGTGATGGAGAATGAAGGGATTGAAGGGGAGGTGATAGATAATGAAGGGAATGAAGGGGAGGTGATAGAAGGGAAAGAAGGGGTCATAGAGAAGGACGGGAATGAAGGGGACGTCATAGAGAATGAAGGGAAAGAAGGGGAGGTGATAAGAGAAGGAAGAGAAAGAAGGGGACGTCATAGGGAAGGAAGAGAATGAAGGGGAGGTGATAGAGAAGGAAGGGGAAGTCATAGAGAAGGAAGGGAAAGAAGGGGAGGTGATAGAGAAGGAAGGGAAAGAAGGGGAGGTAATTGAAAAGGAAGGGGAAGAGAAGGGCCATACGAGAAGGAAGGGAAAGAAGTGGAGGTCATAGACAAGTAGAAAAAAAGAAGAAAAAAATCAGATGAGAGGAAGCACTGGAGTGAAAATTTAAATACAAAGTCAAGGATATCAGGTTGTGTAGGACAGTAGGATATACATAGAAGACTTGGGTCCTTCTTCTAGTAGGACCTCAGGGCATCCTACAGGGTCTCAGGTATGCCCTCGAGAGCCCACATAGTCCTAACACAATGACATCCACAAGTACCTTTAGAACACGCGTCCATTCACCGCGGGGAAAGTTCTCACAAAGGCGATGGTGATGTAACTCGACGCAAAGTTTGAGTTGATTCGTGGAAGTCATCACAAAAACAGGGTTGTTATGTCTACTTTAAGAATTCTTGAAAAGGTAAATTGGAACATGATGTCATTACAGTTTAATCTATTTTATATTCTCTCTCTACAGGAGAACCTCGTTTAACCGGCATTTAAAACAACGGCAGCCTCAAAACAACGGCACTAATCGACCCAGGCTTTTTTTTTTTTTTTTTTTTTTTTTTTTTTTTTTCCCACTGATAAAAACTCTGGAACTCTCTTCCTGTTTCTGTTTTTCCACTTTCCTATGACTTACATCTTTTCAAAAGAAGAATAACAAGACACCTCCCGAACTAAATTGGCTCACCCCACTTTTTTATTTTATTCTCTGACTGTCTTCTTTATAGAGACTGGCAACTAAGCGGACTTTGTGTTACCCATTTTTGTTGTGCCCTTGGCCAGTTCCTTGTGATGGAAAAAAAAAAAAAAAAAAAAAAAAAAAGGGATTTTGGGGGATTCCATAAGAGTAACTCTCAAAACAACGGCAAAATGAGTTATCCGGCATGCGCTCCCCCCCCCCGAGGGTGCCGGATAAACGAGGTTCTCCTGTATTTATCGATTCATTATATTTCTATTTATCTATTTGTCTATTTTCTATCTAAGGGAACGATTTTAATATATGCTCTGATCTCTATATTTATCTATTCGTTATACTTCTATTTTTATTTGTCATTTTCTCTCTAAAGGAACGATCCACAATTTACATTAGACTAATATTGTGAATACACTCTTTAAAAAGCTAAAATGAAACATGATATCATTGCACTTTATTCAATTCTCTCTATATTCATCTTTTCATCGTATTTATATTTGTCTATTTATATATTTTCTCTCTAAAAGAACGATCCACAATCTACATTATTTTCATTGCCACTAACTAATATTGTGAATACACTTTTTAAAAAGCTAAAATGAATCATGATGTCACAGCATTTTAATAGATTCTCTATTATCTCTCTATTTATCTTCTCATTGTATTTCTAATTATATATTTTCTCTCTAAATACAACGATCCACAATCTACATTATTTTCATTGCTACTAATATTGTTTATACACTATTTAAAAAACTAAAATAAATCATGATGTCACTGCACTTCAATATACTATCTCTTCTCTCTCTATTTATCTATTCATTGTATTTCAATTTGTCTATTTTATCTCTATAAGCACAATCAATTTTATTCATTATATTAATTGACCGAATATTATGAATACAGTCCGACGAATGAAATTTTTTTGGTCTTCTAAAATAATCAATCTTCTCTCTAATTACCAATTCATGACATTTCTATTAATATGTTTTCTCTCTACAGGAAGGATCCATATTCTACATTATTTTCAGTGCCTCGAATATTATGAATAAAGTCCGACGAATGATATTTTTTTGGTCTTATCAAAATAGACCCTCCGATAAAATGAAATGGTTTACTACAATACATACATTTGCATAATTTATAAACTCATAAACCAAAAAAGACAACTATACCAACAGTACCTATTCTAAAAAATGTATTGATACCACCTAACAAAAGCTTATTATCATCTAAAACCTTTTAATCCCTTCCTGCCAGATATTTCCTTTACTATAGAAAATCGTCTGTTGTTAGCCATATAATTACGAAAAATAACTTAATATACCAAATTTCCCAGTGGACATGAATACTAAACAGGTCATAATCTATAAAATATTGCTTGTATTCATTAAATTGTTTAATGGTACCCAAATTACAATGGGAATCAAGTTCTGGGCCTCAAGGGGTTAATCATGTTATTGAAGCCTTTACATACTCTTCATAATTTTTTATTGTTTTCCCGAACCAGCTCACTATAGTCGGTGAATTGATTGTTAAAGTGTTGCTCTCACACTAAAACGATGTAATAGGAGGATGAAAACATGAAGAAAAGAGTGCAAGTAGTTTTTCCTGAGTAGTGAAAATTAAAGAGCTTAGAAAATTAAAAGACTCAGAACAGTACATGCATATATATAAAGAGAGAGAGAGAGAGAGAGAGAGAGAGAGAGAGAGAGAGAGAGAGAGAGAGAGAGAGAGAGAGAGAGGAGAAGAGAGAGAGAGAGAGAGAGAGAGAGAGAGAGAGAGAGAGAGAGAGAGAGAGAGAGAGAGAGAGAGAGAGAGAGAGAGAGAAATAATACTTGCTTCTGTCCCCTTTCTCCAACACACACATACACACACAAACACACACACACACACACAGACACACACACACACACACACACACACACACACACACATATATACACACAACACACACACATCACACACACAATATATATTATATTACAATATATATATCATATATATTATATTATCATATCACACACACACACACACACACACACACACACACACACACACACACACACACACACAACACACACACAAACGAGATGGACAGATCGGTATTTTTTTCTACTATCTGCAATTCTCCTCTTAATCGAAGTATCAATTCGATACGATTTCCAACATACTGCGAGCTACTATCTACAATATATCTGGCCTTTTCCGGGACGAGCTTGTCATCAAAGTGCGCTGCGCCTTTATGAAATCACTCACACATAACATGAATGATCAGAGAATACTCTATACCGCATTAGCACGGGAGGAGGAGGGGATGGAAGAGGTAGAGGAGAGGGAGGTAGAGGACAAGGAGGAGGAAGAGGTGGGGAGGAGGAGGAGGAGGAGGAGGAGGAGGAGGAGGAGAGGAGAGGAGGAGGAGGAGGAGGAGGAGGAGGAGGAGGGGAGGAGGAGGAGGAGAGGGAGGGAGGAGGAGGAGGAGGAGGAGGAGGAAGAGGTGGGGAGGAGGTAGAGGAGAGGGAGGTGAGGAGGTGGAGGAGGTGGAGGGTGATGAGATGGAGGGGATGGGATACGGAGGGGGGTAGAAGGAGGGAGGAGGATCTAGGAAGGGGTGGGGGGAAAATCGAAAGGAATCAGGAGAAAGGGACGAAGATTACTCGAGTCGTCACGAAGCTCTGACGGAGGAAGAAAAGATCAAGCCTTAGACCCTCGCATTTGCATCGAAGCTGGCTGGAAAGGAAGAAGAAAATTGCCACTTAAAAGAATTGAACGATTTTTTTACTGAAACAAAAGAAGAAGAAAAAAAACTATTATAATTTCTACTACTAAATCTCTACTAGTCTCTTTTTACTATTTCTACTTTCTACTACTACAAAAAAACCATGAAAGACTGACAGTAAATCTCCAAAAAGCTACATTTCGCTGACACATTCAAAGATTCTATTGTGATAATTGGAAATACGACTATTTTTTTTTATTATTGTTATTATTTGATTATTTTTATTATGAATTGGAGATAAAGGAAGAATATAAGCAACAACATAAATTTATGGAAACTTAAATAGATGATTGATTGATTTAATGCTAAAAAGGGAAAATGTGCCAGACATCAGAGGTCATATGGCACTATGGCAAAGCATAATGAAGGGGAGGGGTTATAGAGCAAGAGTGAAACGGTGAGGATGGCAATATGGTTCCCTCAAGCACATCACAAATGTTGAATAATGGAGGAAGCGTAAATATAACGAAACATTTGCTGAAAGGAAAATGAATACACATGTTGATGATAAAAATACAGTAATAAGAAATATAGTAAGTAATATAGTAATAAGAAAATAGGGTATAAATTCAAGTAAAATGGTATAGTAAAAAAATTATCATCGTAAAATAGATAAGGCAAGGGATGAGATAAAAAACCCACAAAGGAAACAAGTAAGACGATGGAAATGCAAGCAAGGTGAAGCAACAGGACAGTTCGTAGGCAACGTATGTTCAATATGCAGATTAAAGGACCAAAGACAGCGGTCACCAACCATGACGCAAGACTACCGGGTAATACATATAAAGAAATTAAAGCATTAGGAAATAATGGCATATATAATAAAGGTAATATATATAAAGGTAATGGTAATTATAGTAATATATATATAGGAATTAGAACATTAGAAACATTAGGAATATTTGGTCTTTGATACAATCCTGAGACAAAAACACGGTCTTGAACAGTGATTAGGAGTTCCTACGCTGTTTTTCTGGTACGGAGTAATTTTAGTTTTTGTTTTAGGCATGTTACGTATCATTACGATTAAGGGAGAAAGTTGAAAAGAAATATCACATGATTATACGGGGAGAGTTGAAAGAAATTCACTGTATAATCACGGTTGTGTCGCCCCTCACGGTGCCGTGGTGGTGGTGGCGGTTGTAGTGGCAGTGGCAGTGGTTGTGGTTGTGGCAGTGACAACCGTTGTGGCCGTGGTAGTGGCAGTGGCAGGCCGAACACTTCTGGCGGGGCGCTGTTGCTGCCGCTGTTGTTGTTGGTGTTGCTGCCGCTGTTGCTGCCACTGTTGACGTTGTTGACGCCACTGTTGACGCTGCCGTTGCCACTGCAGCCGCTGTTGTAGCTGCTGTTCCCGCCGCTGCTGCGCCACCTGCAGACGGGTGGTGATGGAGTCCTTGACGGCCGCCACCTGGGCTGGCGGGCCCCTGATGGTGACGGTCTTGGTGGTGGTGTCGGTGGGGGGCGGCACCGTCACCCTCACGCTGGGGTGTTCTTGCGCCAGCTTCAGGAGCGCCGTGCCCCCAGGACCCACCACGTGGCGCCGCAGGTCCGGGGCAACTTCCACCACCGCCACGCACGCCGCATGCTTCTGCCGCCGACGCTCGGCAGCCTCGCGAGTCTTGGCCTCGATGTCCTGCAGGTGCCGCGCCAGCTCCTTGGCGGCAGCGGACACCTGGCTCTTGAGGCCCCGCAGCACCACCTCCTGCGACAGGGTGTCGTGAGGGGGAGGCACACGCACTGCCAACGACGGGTATTGTTGACACAACTTGTCCACTGTCTCGCCGCGCTGACCGATCACGTGTCGGCGCATGTTTGGGGCCACGACAAGGACCGCGTCCACTGTGTCCTCCGGCCACGACTGTCCCACCGCGTCCCGGGGGATGTGTGGGGGAGGGACGGGGGCGCGGCGACGCCTTCTGCTCTTGGAGGCAGAGGGCGGCGTTGTCTCCTTCCCCTTGACTGTCGTGGCCTCCGGGGCGGCAATGGCCTCCGGATCGGCGTTGGCCTCCGAAGTGATGGCGTGCACGGTCTTGGCGTTAGGCGGCTGCTTTTCAACACTCTCCTTGTCAACAGTTTTCTTCTACTTCTTGCGGCAGACGACTTGCCAGCCGAGGCCGTCGTCTTGTTCTTGGTCGTCACGGGCACGGCGGCGGCGGCGACGCACCTTCTTGCGCTGCGGCTGCTGGACGAGAGTCCCGGGAAGCTGATCGCCGTTGTCCACGGATTCCGTCAACTCTTGAGGCTCCAGCGCTGCCTCTTGTGGGGCGTCGAGGAGCGGTTCAGGGAGGCACGTGTCCTGAGGCACCACCAGGCAGGGCTCGGGCAGAACCTCCGCACTGTGCTCCTGGTGGCGGCTCGAGTCCTCCTCCGGCAGGGCGGGGGATCCCTGCTGCTCCGTCTTGACGTCGGGGACGAGCACCTCGACGCTTTCCACGGCGTCTTTGCGGCGTGTCTTGCCGCAGCCGCAGCACTTCCTGCGGCACAGCTTGGCGAGGGTCCTGAACGCCTTCTTCAGGCCGGCGCAACACCCGCACTTGGCTTCCTTGGCTTCCTTGGTCTCTTCACTAACACGCTGCTCTTCAGTCTTGGGAGTCATGACCTAGACTTTCTATACCCACCAGTGTGCCTCGCGTTGACGCACGTCCCCAATAATAAAAATTCCCTACAATCAGTTTGGAGTTAACAAAAGCAACAAATCCTTTTTTGGCACACACTCAACTACAACATCATCACTACTAGTGTCTCTAACTCCAAGTTCACCCTGATTGGCTAACCCAGTGTCTGCCTAGCTCCAAGCTGGCGTCAGTAAGGATCACCGCGCCGCCTCGTGCTTCCCGACACACAGCCTTAGGGTCCCGGGGTTCCAATATGTTCAACTCCAACCTCGCGTCAAGGAGCATCTCACGCCACACCCATCATCATCATGCCAATTACATACCGCCTGTGTTTTCCACTCAAACACCTCTCCTTCCTCCCTACGTATCTTCCACGTGGGATTACACACACACACACACACACACACACACACACACACACACACACACACACACACACACACACACACACACACACACACACACTGAAGTCTACCCCTTCCGTTTTCTAAGAATTTCTAGTTTGTATTCACGTCATTGTACAGTTTGAGTTTCTGTTTTTCCTCTGATATAACTTTTACCATCCTTTGCCTCCTACCCTCTCTCTTCTTCTCCTCTCTCTCCCCTCCTCTCCTCTCCTCTCCTCTCCCTTCCACATTTTTCCCCTCGTCTCCCCTCACCTGATATTTTCCTGCCCTTGCTCCTCTGACAATGTACAATTTACAACATATTTTAAAAGTATGAAAGAAAGGAATATTGTTACGAAAATATTGAAAGGTATTTATAAATATTGTAATGCAAATAAGAAAGAAGGAAAGAAGAGGAAGTCTGTGTAGATAAAATTCATTCTACATCTGCGATAGAATTTCCGTTCATTAGGAGTCAGCGAGCAAAGAAGGTTACGTGAAATATTAAGCAACAGTTGGAGAGCTTAATGATTCTTCAACCTGCACTGAAGTCTTGTGTGTGTGTATGTGTGTGTGTGTGTGTGTGTGTGCGTGCGTGCGTGCGTGCGTGTGTGTGTGTGTGTGTGTGTGTGTGTGTGTGTGTGCTCCCTTAGTATCAAATATTTAAAAATATATGAATAAAAGTGAATTTAACAATAATTTCAAACTAACAAACATAAAAGAGCGATGAAATAATCGACAAAACATGAATACACACACTCTCTCTCTCTCTCTCTCTCTCTCTCTCTCTCTCTCTCTCTCTCTCTCTCTCTCTCCTTCCCCTCGGAGTCTAACCCTTTGCTCAGTATTAGTCGCCGGGGATCGTAAGGCAAAAAGGAAGCGGGACAAAGTTTTTAACGAGGCAGTTACGGCGAATTACGTTATCCTCCGTCAAGGGATGGAAGTTGGTGGCCCCGGTGTATCCATGGTCCCGTAATTGCCTGAAGGAGGGCGGGCAAGGACAAGGCAAGAGCAGATGATGAAGCCAGAGTAAAGACAGTATGGAGCAGCAAGGAGGAAGAGGAGGAAGGGAGGCAGGGGCAGGGAGGAGGAAGAGGAGGAAGAGGAAGCAGAGGATAAGATAAGATACTTCGATCCTATCTAGACACTTTGCAAGTACCAACTACAAGGTTATTGACTATACAAAGCGCCACCACGCCAGGACGAACTTGGTGGGATCGAACCGCTGACCGAATGCAGGGACGCTACACGCGAGCCCGCAGCTCTACCAACCGAGCCACCCTGACGGGTAAGGAAGCAGAGGAGGAAGGGAGGCAGGGGTAGGGAGGAAGAAGAGCAAAGAGAAGAGGAAACTAAGGGCATTGAAGCACCTTTAACGACAGCAAATGAAGCACGAGGGAATATTGGCATACACGAATACAAGACTGTTATTAATCAGCCATTGAGCAAAAAGAGCAGGGAGAAAAGAGTTAACTAAAGAAGCACCTCACATTGAAGCACCCTCAGTGACAGCAACAGAAGCACGAGGCGATAACATTGACATACAAGACTGTCATTTATCACCATTGATGAAATTAATCCCGTATATTCCTGTAATGTGAAGCGAGGTCCGAATGACTAAAGATAGACGGACAATGGCGTTGATTGACAGCAGGTACGAGGAAGAGGCGGAAAGGGTGAGGGATGAAATGATGGACAGACAGGTGTGTAGAGTTAGGAAAGGGTGTTGGTAGAGGGATGGAGGATGGCAGGGTGAGGGATGAAAGGATAGATGTAGGGAAGGAATGACAGAGAGACAGATGTGCAGGGTGTTAGGAAAGGGATGTAGGGATGGAGGGAAGGAGAGACAGGTGTGCAAAGGGATAGGCAAGGGATGGAATGAAGGAATGACAGAGAGACAGCTGTGCAGGGTGTTAGGTAAGGGATGGAGAAGGGATGGAGAAGGGATGGAGGGAAGGAATGAGGGATAGATAGACAGGTGTGCAGGGGATAGGTAAGGAATGGAGAAGGGATGGAGGGAAGGAATGATGGATTGTCAGGTGTGCAGAGTGTAGGGAAAGGGATGGAGGAAAGGAATGAGAGAGAAACAGATGTGCAGGGTTAGATAAGGGATGGAGGGAAGGAATGACAGAGAGAGATGTGCAGAGGGATAGGAAAGGGATGGAGGGAAGGAAAGACAGAGAGACAGATGTGCAGAGGGATAGGAAAGGGATGGAGGGAAGGAAAGACAGAGAGACAGGTGTGTAGGGATAGGTTAGGAATGGAGAAGGGATGGAGGGAAGGAATGATGGAAAGACAGATGTGCAGGGTTAGGTAAGGGTGTTGGGAAAGGAATGACAGAGAGACAGGTGTGCAGGTGTTAGGAAAGGGATAGAGAAGGGATAGTATAACGACTGTAACGTCCATTCGGCTTTGAGTCAATAGTTACGTTGCTTCACCTATCACCAGCTCTGATCTGACTCCGGATTACACACTCTTTGCCTCTGTGTGTCCTGGTGAGAACTGGATCAACGGGCTTAAACGACATTTTTCTATCTGTGTTTTTGTGTAGGGTTTTCTTTGTCCTATCCTCACATAGGCTCTCGTTTATCCGGTCTGCGTTCTTTTCTTCTTTTGATTTATTTTTTTCTTCACATAGGCTCTTGTTTCTATATATTTGTTTTCCTATTTTGATTATTTTTCCTTCATTAAGCTTTTGTTTATCTGTTTTGAGTGTTTTTTTTCTTTTGATTTCTTTTCTTCGTCGTTTTCTTCTCTTCTTTTCTTTATTTATTTTCCTCTTCTAGGCTTTTGCTTGTCCATTTTGAGCTTTTTTTTTTTTTTTTCTTTTCTTCATCGTTTTCTTCTTTCTTCTCTTCTTTTCTTCATTTATTTTCCTCTTCTAGGTTTTTGCTTCTCCCTTTTGAGTGGTTTTTTTCTTTTTGATTTCTTTTCTTCATCGTTTTCTTCTTTCATCTCTTCTTTTTCTTCTTTTATTTTCCTCTTCTAGGCTTTCGTTGATCTGTTTCGTGTTTTTTCTTTTTACTATTTTGACTTTTGATGCTTTTTTAACCAGACCAAAGAACACTGGAGCAAGCAAATCCTTTCCCTTTAAAGGTCGGGTTTTTTTAATCTGCATCATGTTATCCTTGGTGACCTTTTTGTCCAGGTGTCAAAAGTGTGAGGCTGCAGGGACCTTGTTTCATGTTTCTGCTTCTCTCTTTTTTGTATGTTCTGTATTTTCTGTATTTTTGTATTTGCTGTATTTTTTCCCCTGTATTTTCTGTATTTCTGTATTTTCTGTATTTCTGTATTTGCTGTATTTTCCCCCCTGTATTTTCTGTATTTCTGTATTTTCTGTATTTCTGTATTTTCTGTATTTTTTAATTTTCTGTATTTCTGTATTTTCTGTATTTCTGTATTTTCTGTATTTCTGTATTTCTGTATTTCTGTATTTTCTGTATTTTTTAATTTTCTGTATTTCTGTATTTTCTGTATTTCTGTATTTTCTGTATTTTCAGTACTTCTGTATTTTCTGTAATTTTGTATTTTCTGTATTTCTGTATTCTTTTTTGTATATCTGTCTATTTTATTTTCTGTATTTCTGTAATTTCTGTAATTTTGTATTTGCTGTATTTCTGTATTATCTTTTTTGTATATCTGTCTATTTTATTTTCTGTATTTCTGTAATTTCTGTAATTTTGTATTTGCTGTATTTCTGTATTATCTTTTTTGTATATCTGTCTATTTTATTTTCTGTATTTTCTGTAATTTTGTATTTGCTGTATTTCTGTAGTTTCTGTATTTCTGTATTTTCTGAAATTTTGTATTTTCTGTATTTCTGTATTTTCTGTATTTTCTGTTTGTATTTCTGGGTTACCTACTCTTGTATTCTCATCTTTATTTCTAAAACTTCGACCCCTATTTTTTTTAATGAACAAATATCTACTGTACTTGTGTGTGTGTGTATTTATGGGACACCTACTCCTGTATTTTCATCTGTATTGCTAAAACACCTACCTCTGTTTTTCTTGAATTATCAAATATTTACTGTTTTTTGGGCGGTTGAACATCTACTTTTGTATTTTACTAACGAAGATGGAATACAATTTGTCACAATACAAGTTCTCTCTCTCTCTCTCTCTCTCTCTCTCTCTCTCTCTCTCTCTCTCTCTTCTCTCCTCTCTCTCTCTTCTCCCTCTCTCTCTTACCCTCCCTCCTTCTCTCTCTCATCTCTGAAAAACCCATTATTATAACGTCATCATACCAGAATGAATAAAAACTCCATTTCTATAATTAATCATTCCTTGGATATAAAAGTATATATATTTACCTGACCTACTTAGACATAAAAAAAAACTCCCTTCTTGACCCTATTCACAAAGCCTTATCTTTTTCAACATCAAAACGAAAAAAATCCATCTTTTAACGTATGAATAGGTTGAAAGGGACTCAACAAACTAGCTACCTAATACGTATCGGGCCTTGTGTTACTTCTTGTTGTTGTCCTCTCGCAGTCCTTTGAGATATAAAAAAAAAAAAAAAAAAAAAAAAAAAAAAAAAAAAAAAAAAAACTTAGGCTAGACTTAACTATATATATAAAAAAAAAATTAAGTAAACATGCGATAAAAAAACAAACAGGAGGAAGGAAAATGAGTAAAGAAGGAATACTATAAGAGCAAAAATAATATAGAGAGATAAGGAGGAAAAGAAAAAAGGCGAGATAGTAAATGACGATGAGAGAGAGAGAGAGAAGAGAAGAGTAGAATGAGAATGAAGAGAGAGAGAAAGAAAGAGAGAAGAAAAAAAAAGAAAAAAGGAGAAGAAAAACATTAATAAATGGATAAAAAAGAAATATAACTGAGCAACTAGAGAGTAAAAAAAGAGAACTCAGTGGAATTAGAAAGACTATCTTTTCAACATCAAAACGAGAAGAAAACATTTTTAGAGTATGAATAGGTGAAAGGGACTCAAACAAAACTGAGCTACCTAATACGTATCGGGAGTGTATCTGTGTTGTCCTCTACGCAGTCTGAGATAAAAAAAAAAAAAAAAAAAAAAAAAAAAAAAAAAGAAAACAAGTTAGGTAACTTAACGAGTTAGATATAGACAAAGAATTAAGTACAGCTATGACGTTAATAAACAGCCTGGCAGGGGAGCAAATGAGGTGTAATTGACAGTGAGATACAGTTAGGTGTGAAAATAATAATTAAGGGGATTTAAGGGAATATTAAGTGAATATAAGGGGATTAAGTGAAATTAAGAGTGAACTGTGGAGAGAAGGTGAATTAGGAGATAAGGGAATATTAAGAGGAACATTGTGATATAGGGAAAAGGGGCATAAGGTGAAATTAAGGTGAACATGGAGAGATTAAGGGATTTAGGTGATATAGGATATTAGGGGATATAAGGTGAACATGTGAGAATAGGGAAATTAAGTGATATTAAGGTAGGTATTAAGGGATATAAGGGAACAGGGATATAGAGAGTGAGATTAGTGAACAGTGGTATTAAGGTAATCATTAAGGTGGATATAAGGGATATTAGGTGGATATTACAGTGGATATAGTGATATTAAGTTATATAAGCTGGAGGGTGGATAAAGGGTGAATATTAAGGGGGATATAGGTCATATTAGGGATTTAGGTGGAAAATTAAGGTGCATATTAAGGTGGATATTAAGGTGAATATTAAGGTGGATATTAAGGTGGATATTTAGGTGAAATTAGGTGATATAAGGTGATATTAAGTGAATTTGGTGAATATTAAGGTGGATATTAAGGTGGCTATTAAGGTGGATATTAAGGTGAATATTGTGGATATTAAGGTGAGTATTAAGGTGAACATTGTGGATATTAAGGTGAATATTAAGGTGGATATTAAGGTGGATATTAAGGTGAATATTAAGGTGGATATTAAGGTGGATATTAAGGTGGATATTTAGGTCAATATTAAGGTGGATATTAAGGTGGATATTAAGGTGGATATTAAGGTGGATATTAAGGTGGATATTAAGGTGGATATTAAGGTGAATATTAAGGTGGATATTAAGGTGGATATTAAGGTGGATATTAAGGTGAATATTAAGGTGGATATTAAGGTGAATATTAAGGTGGATAGTAAGGTGAATATTAAGGTGAATATTAAGGTGGATATTAAGGTGGATATTAAGGTAGATATTAAGGTGAATATTAAGGTGAATATTAAGGTGGATATTAAGGTGAATATTAAGGTGAATATAAGGTGAATATTAAGGTGAATATTAAGGTGGATATTAAGGTGAATATTAAGGTGGATATTAAGGTGGATATTAAGGTGGATATTAAGGTGGATATTAAGGTGGATATTAAGGTGAATATTAAGGTGGATATTAAGGTGAATATTAAGGTGGATATAAAGGTGAATATTAAGGTGAATATTAAGGTGGATAGTAAGGTGAATATTAAGGTAGATATTAAGGTGGATATTAAGGTGGATATTAAGGTGGATATTAAGGTGGATATTAAGGTGAATATTAAGGTGGATGTAAAGGTGGCTATTAAGGTGGCTATTAAGGTGGATATTAAGGTGAATATTAAGGTGAATATTAAGGTGGATATTAAGGTGAACATTGAGGTGAATATTAAGGTGGATATTAAGGTGGATATTAAGGTGAACATTAGTGGATATTAAGGTGATATTAAGGTGATATTAAGGTGAATATTAGGTGAATATTTAAGGTGATATTAAGGTGGATATTAAGGTGATATTAAGGTGGATATTAAGGGGATATAAAGGTGAATTTTAAGGTGAATATTAAGGTGGATATTAAGGTGGATATTAAGGTGGATATTAAGGTGAATATTAAGGTGGATATTAAGGTGGATATTAAGGTGGATATTAAGGTGGATATTAAGGTGAATATTAAGGTGGATATTAGGTGGATATTAAGGTGAGGTTGGTAGTGTAGAGGGATAGGACGTCCCTTATTAGTGTTTTCTTGAATATAAGGGAAAATTTAAGGTATAAAATAAGTGGGAATGGTATAAAAGGGATGAAAAAGGGAGTCAGTGTTCTCCTGATAGGAAATAATAATAAACAGGAATAATATATTTGTGTGTCCAAGATGATATGATTTGCATATAATACAGGAATAGGGGGATTTATTTTTTCTTCTTGATGATAATGCGATGGTTTGTAATATTGTGGTTTTATACATGATGAGAGAGAGAGAGAGAGAGAGAGAGAGAGAGAGAGGAGGAGAGAGAGGAGAGAGAGAGAGAGAGAGAGAGAGAGAGAGAGAGAGGAGAGAGAGAGAGAGAGAGAAGAAGAATGAGAGATGAGCATTTGAATAGAGATAAGAAGAGAGATGTAAGAGAAGAGAAGAGAAGAAGACAGAGATGAGATCAAGAGAGAGATGAGAGGAAGAGAGTTAATGAAATACGGGAGAGGAAGAGATGGGAGTAACGGCGAATGGAGAGAAAAGTGGGATTGAAGAGCGAGGAAGAGAGAGAGCGGAAGGATGGGAGAAAGACAAAGAAAACTTGGAATAAAATGATGCTATTTTGTTATGAACAAAGTAAGTTACAGAAATGATACCAGTGTAATTTGATCATTTATAAAGAATAAGGATAGAAGTTTTATAAATACAGGTGAAGTGAAAGTTGTGTGGATAAATCCTGGTTCACACTGGGCAAATGTTGGCACTTTGAAGCGCCGGGAAATCGGCCTATAGCGGCAAGGTGCGGAGATTAAGTTCACACACGCAATTCGTTCCGGGAAACAAATGCTGGTTGTTGTGATGGACACTGCGCTGCCAGCAGTGGGTTGGCAGGTCAAAGGTGGTGACGTTCAGGGCGAGGAGTTGAGCGTGTAGCACTATAATTAACAGAGTGGGCGTGGAAGCGTGGACACTGCAGCAGCAAGTGTTCAATGGTTTCCGGGACGTTCTTGTACCAGGGGCAGTGAGGGTCAGGCAGCAGGGTCAGGGGTCACGTCGGAAAGGCTAGTAGCTGGCTTGTGTTTATTTGGCGCGCGAAAGATACGTTTTCGCGCACTTTATTATGAAGTAGTATTGATAGTTTCATTTTTTCCTTGATATCATCTACTAAATCAAACCCCACGTCTAACCTAACATAATCTGATTTAACTTAACAACCGTTTCTGGCTGTAGCTAAAACAGAAAATTTTCGGTATTATATGTATCGCCATTGGCATGGAAATTAGGGAAATTGGGATTCAAAGTAAGGATGAAAAGATCTACACGATGATGTAAGTTAAATTTGTTAGTTTTTAGTGCCCAATACCGAAATTATACCAATAATAAGCGGGAAAGAGGGTGGTGCTGGCTTCTGCGTTTGTTTGAATTTGGCGCGCGAAATTCTCGGCCAATCAAACTTAAATAGATTATGGCAACAACTTAAATAGAGGATGGCAATATGGTTCCCTCAAGCACATCACAAATGTTGAATAATGGAGGAAGCGTAAATATAACGAAACATTTGATGAAAGGAAAATCAATACACATGTTGATGATAAAAAATTATAGTAATAAGAAATATAGTAAGTAATATAGTAATAAGAAAATAGGGTATAAATTCAAGTAAAATGGTATAGTAAAAAAATTATCATCGTAAAATAGATAAGGCAAGGGATGAGACAAAAACCCACAAAGGAAACAAGTAAGACGATGGAAATGCAAGCAAGGTGAAGCAACAGGACAGTTCGTAGGCAACGTATGTTCAATATGCAGATTAAAGGACCAAAGACAGCGGTCACCAACCATGACGCAAGACTACCGGGTAACACATATAAAGGAATTAAAGCATTAGGAAATAATGGCATATATAATATAGGTAATATATATAAAGGTAATGGTAATTATAGTAATATATATATAGGAATTAGAACATTAGAAACATTAGGAATTTTTGGTCTTTGATACAATCCTGAGACAAAAATACGGTCTTGAACAGTGATTAGGAGCTCCTACGCTGTTTTTCTGGTATCGGAGTAATTTTAGTTTTTGTTTTAGGCATGTTACGTATCATTACGATTAAGGGAGAAAGTTGAAAAGAAATATCACATGATTATACGGGGAGAGTTGAAAGAAATTCATTGTATAATCACGGTTGTGTCGCCCCTCACGGTGCCGTGGTGGTGGGGCGGTTGTAGTGGCAGTGTCAGTGGTTGTGGTTGTGGCAGTGACAACCGTTGTGGCCGTGGTAGTGGCAGTGGCAGGCCGAACACTTCTGGCGGGGCGCTGTTGCTGCCGCTGTTGTTGTCGCTGTTGTTGTTGTTGCTGCCACTGTTGACGTTGTTGACGCCACTGTTGACGCTGCCGTTGCCACTGCAGCCGCTGTTGTAGCTGCTGTTCCCGCCGCTGCTGCGCCACCTGCAGACGGGTGGTGATGTAGTCCTTGACGGCCGCCACCTGGGCTGGCGGGCCCCTGATGGTGACGGTCTTGGTGGTGGTGTTGGTGGGGGGCGGCACCGTCACCCTCACGCCGGGGTGTTCCTGCGCCAGCTTCAGGAGCGCCGCGCCCCCAGGGCCCACCACGTGGCACCTCAGGTCCGGGGCAACCTCCACCACCGCCACGCACGCCGCCTGCCTCTGCCGCCGACGTTCGGCGGCCTCGCGAGTCTTGGCCTCGATGCCCTGCAGGTGCAGCGTCAGCTCCTTGGCGGCCGCGGACACCTGGCTCTTGAGGCCCTGCAGCACCACCTCCTGCGACAGAGTGTCGTGAGGGGGAGGCACGCGCACTGCCAACGACGGGTATTGTTGACACAACTTGTCCACCGTCTCGCCGCGCTGACCGATCACGTGTCGGCGCATGTTTGGGGCCACGACAAGGACCGCGTCCACTGTGTCCTCCAACCACGACTGTCCCACTGCGTCCCGGGGGACGTGTGGGGGAGGCACAGGGCCGCGGCGCTGCCTTCTGCCCTTGGCCTTGGCTGTCGTGGCCTGCGGGGCGGCGATGGCCTCCGGGGCCGCGTTGGCCTCCGAAGTGGTGGCCTGCACGGTCTTGGCGTTAGGCGGCTGTTTTTCAACACTGTCCTTGTCAACAGTTTTCTTCTATTTCTTGAGGCAGACGACTTGCCAGCCGAGGCCGTCGTCTTGTTTTTGGTCGTCACGGACACGGCGGCGGCGGCGACGCACCTTCTTGCGCTGCGGCTGCTGGACCAGAGTCCCGGGAAGGTGGTCGCCGTTGTCCACGGATTCCATCAACTCTTGAGGCTCCGGCGCTGCCTCTTGTGGGGCGTCGAGGAGCGGTTCAGGGAGGCAGGTGTCCTGAGGCACCACCAGGCAGGGCTCGGGCAGAACCTCCGCACTGTGCTCCTGGTGGCGGCTCGAGTCCTCCTCCGGCAGGGCGGGCGATCCCTGCTGCTCCGTCTTGACGTCGGGGACGAGCACCTCGACGCTTTCCACGGCGTCTTTGCGGCGTCTGTTGCCACAGCCGCAGCACTTCCTGCGGCACAGTTTGGCGAGGGTCCTGAACGCCTTCTTCAGGCCGGCCCAACACCCGCACTTGGCTTTCTTGGTTTCTTCAGTAACACGCTGCTCTTCAGTCTTGGGAGTCATGGCCTAGACTTTCTATACCCACCAGTGTGCCTCGCGTTGACGCAGGTCCCCAATAATAAAAATCTTCCACAATCAGTTTGGAGTTAGAACAAATCCTTTTTTGGCAAGTGAAAGGTGACTACAGTGTCTGCCTAGATCCAGGCTGACTCCCGACGCACAACCTTAAGGTCCCGGGTTCCAATATGTTCAACTCCAACCTCGCGTCAAGGAGCCTCTCACGCCACCGCCATCATAATCATCATGCCAATTACATACCGCCTGTGTTTTCCACTCCAACACCTCTCCTTCCTCCCTATATGCATCTTCCACGTGGAACACACACACACACACGCACGCACGCACGCACGCACGCACGCACGCACGCACGCACGCACGCACGCACGCACACACAGCACACACACACACACACACACACACACACACACACACACACACACACACACACACACACACACACACACTGAGTCTACCCCTTCCGTTTTCTAAGAATTTCTAGTTTGTATTCACGTCACTGTACAGTTTGAGTTTCTGTTTTTCCTCTGATATAACTTTTACCATCCTTTGCCTCCTACCCTCTCTTTTCTTCTCCCCTCCTCTCCCCTCCTCTCCTCTCCCCTCCTCTCCCCTCCTCTCCTCTCCTCTCCCTTCCACTTTTTTCCCCTCGTCTCCCCTCACCTGATATTTTCCTGCCCTTGCTCCTGACAATTTACAACATATTTTAAAAGTATGAAAGAAAGGATTATTGTTACGAAAATATTGAAATTTATATATAAATAATGTAATGCAAATAAGAAAGAAAGAAAGAAGAGGAAGTCTGTGTAGATAAAATTCATTCTACATCTGCGAATGGATTTCCGTTCATTAGGAGTCAGCGAGCAAAGAAGGTTACGTGAAATATTAAGTAACAGGGGAAGAGGGTGGTGCTGGCTTCTGCTTTTGTTTGAATTTGGCGCGCGAAATTCTCGGCAACTCAGCAGATAAAAGACCGATCGAGTGGTGTAGGTTTTTTTTTTTAAACCTAGGCCGAGATGTCTCCCAGCCTCAGTCCCAGACCTCATCTCAGCCTATTGTTTGCCGACATTAGCCCAGTGTGATCCAGGCTTAAGACGTCATCATAAGGCATCAGTGTTTTCCTGAATATGAGGGAAAGGTGTAGGTAAAAAAAAGGGAAGAAAAGGGCAAAAAAGGGAAGAAAAAGGGTAAAAAAGGGTAATAAAGGGAAGAAAAAAGGTTAAAAAAAGGGTAAAAAAGGGTTTTAAAAAGGGTTAAAAAGGGGGGGGAAGGGTAAAAAAGGGAAGAAAAAAGGTAAAAAAGGGAAGAAAAAGGGTAAAAAAGTGAAGAAAAAGGGTAAAAAAAGGTAAAAAAAAGGGTTAAAAAAAGGGGAAAAAAGGGTAAAAAAAGGGAAGAAAAGGGTAAAAAAGGGAAGAAAAAGGGTAAAGGGAAGAAAAAGGGTAAAAAGGGAAGAAAAGGGGTAAAGAAAAGGGAAGAAAAAAGGTAAAAAGGAAAGAAAAAGGGTAAAGAAAAAGGGAAGAAAAAGGGTTAAAAAAAAGGGGCAAAGGGAAGAAAAAGGGTAAAAAAAAGGGAAGAAAAGGGTAAAAAAGGGAAGAAAAAAGGGTAAAAAAAAGGGGGAAAAAAGGGTTTTAAAAAAGGAAAGAAAAAGGGTAAAAAAATGGGAAGAAAAAAGGGTAAACATAGGGAAGAAAAAAGGTAAAAAAGGAAGAAAAAAGAGTAAAAAAAGGAAGAAAAAAGGGTAAAAAAGGGTAAAAAAGGGTAAAAAAAGGGGAGATAAAGAAAACGGGGGGGGGTGGGGGAGTTTTAAGTTGACGATACACAAACTACTTTCCTTTCCTGCCGAGTTTCAAAATTGTTGTCGTTGGTAAAGTTACGTCAAGATGGAAATATAATGATAAAAGATGTGTTCAAATATGATGATTCGAACAATTTTTTTGGTTCCGTTATATATTATCTTATTATTATTTTCTGTTTTGATTAGTCTCTCTCTCTCTCTCTCTCTCTCCTCTCTCTCTCTCTCTCTCTCTCTCTCTCTCTCTCTCTCTTCTCCAGATGTGACAGTTTATCTTTTTTTTAATGTCTATCGATATTGTTCACACTGCACAGTCTTAATACTACGTCACACACAACCTCCAGGTATACACATACTCACTAATATAACCAGGCTATTCTCTCCTCTAAACACACCTCACTCAAGATAGAAAACATTTGATAAGTAAATAAATAAAAATAAAAGTCGTATCGAAAAGAAATAAATGAAAAATAACACAAACACAAGGTAAAGGTTCAATAACATCGGTACCAATCAAACCAAACCACAGCAAGGTGACACATGAATACCACTAATTCCAGCTTTTCTTCTACCAAGATAACACGACATCCTCTCTGCTAAAACATCTATAACTCCTACGAAGTAAATGATAATTTTAAATGATAGATCCAGAAAGTGATATCAAAACCATCTTAGTTTCTTAACTAAGCACCTAGTTTTCCTGCTTCTCTCTATGGATTCCAACTACCTTGTACTAATGTCTTTTTTACCTTGATTTTTCTTCCGTTCTTTCTCTCTGCTTTTCTTTCTTCCTTGTATTAATGTTTTTCCTTGATTTTTCTTCTGCTTTCTCTCTCTGCTTTC
>JACEEZ010024720.1:42500-47500 GCA_016584305.1 Chionoecetes opilio
TCTCTCTCTCTCTCTCTCTCTCTCTCTCTCTCTCTCTCTCTCTCTCTCTCTCTCTCTCTCTCTCTCGATTAATATTGTATGTTCACCAATGCCACAGGAAACATTTATGGTGTTTGTATTTTTGTGTGCGTGGCGTTTGATCGTTTAATTGTGCTCTATGTATGCCTGGTGCCGTGTTTTTTTAGTCATACACACACACACACACACACACACACACACACACACACACACATACACACACACACACACACACACACAGTCACACACACACAGTCACACACACACACATTTACGTCTCATTTTTTGACGTAAAACTCCCGAAAGACTTGCAGAAAGAAAGGCAGTCTGCAAATATAAAATGATGATTGTCTAAATTTATAATGCACACACAATTTTTTTTCTCATTATTGTTTCCGCCACTCTTCTGTTTCCTCCTAATTATGATGCAGTAAAGTATTATAATGAAGTGTATTTCAGAGTTATTACGTGTCAAAAAACAACACTCAAAAATATGCTGAGGTGAAATTGGTAAATATACGTATACTAAAACATGCACAAAAAGTTAATACGTCAAGCTTAAAAAATGAAATCCGAACCTGCAAATAAAACACACATAACGAGATGGTTTAAAAAATTCCCTTTGGTCAAACATGAAAAGAGAAAAAAAAAAAACGAATTGAAAACAAAAGCACAGGTCATTTACAACAATTCTAACTTTTCCAACACCCTATTTTCTTTGCCAATCCCACAGACCCACACACCCACACACACAAACACACACACACACACACACACACACACACACACACACACACACACACACACACACACACACACACATCTCCAAGGAATTCATGGTCTGTGAAGCGCACCTGAACACATTATTACCACCAAAGTCTGGTCCCTCAAAGGTAGTTTTGTGCAGGGTATTACAGGCCCAGCATAACCCTTGCCAATACCCTACCCTGAATCCTCTTACTGGACGATGATTTCATGGCCTTTTACTTTATAGTGTAGTGGAGGGCTTTGTACTTAAGAGAGGAGGAGGAGGAGGAGGAGGAGGAGGAGGAGGAGGAGGAGGAGGAGGAGGACGAGGAGGAGGAGGAGGAGGAGGAGGAGGAGGAGGAGGAGGAGGAGGAGGAGGAGGAGGAGGCGTAGCTGCTGGAACATGTATTTATTTCTGTAGGGTATTTAGATTTGTGATATTTGTAACTAACTGTTTATACACATTAAGGTCTGTATGTGTAGATAGTTTGTTGTTACTGATAAATATATAACTCTTCGCTAGTTGGTCAGATGAAATAGTAATAATGATACTTTCTTTCCTATATTTTTAACTTTTTTGTTGGAATTGAACTTTTTTGAGCCTTTTTTTTAACTTTTTTATCACTTTTTTTATTTTTTTATTAAATTTGAACTTTCAGAATGTTTTTCCTATATTTTTACGTAGATTTTAAACACCAAATGATGTATTATGTATTTCAACCTTGTATTTTATCAGCAGGTCGTCATGAAAATCAGAGTATTACGTCTCGCAAAAATCAATATGACGGTGATTCTAAAACTTTCTCGGCGTCTGTGAATATTGGACACCTACGAAAATGTTCCTGGAATATCTGAACGGTTTACAATATTACACCTTAATAAACCATCGTGGCAGGGGGAGCCGAAAGTCACTCGAGTGAAAGGTTAGTAGTTAAAATTGCATGAACAAATATGAGGCGGAGGCAACACAAATGTCAGTCAGTTATCACTCCTAACATATCTATATTAATAAAAGCGAAAGTGTGTGTGTATGTCTGTGTGTGTGTGTGTGTGTGTGTGTGTGTGTGTGTGTGTGTGTGTGTGTGTGTGTGTGTGTGTGTGTGTGTGTGTGTGTGTGTGTGTGTGTGTGTGGTATAGGTTCCCCCCCCCCGTGGCGGAATCCTATCATATGGCACATTTTTGGAACCAGGTTGACCAGGGGAAGGTTTTAAGCCCACTTATGGGATGATCCGATCACTTTTTTTTCTTCTTTTTTTTAGTAGCCTATTAGCGAGAATTGTGAAAAAAAAAAGTGGGTTGCGAGAATTGAGGAAACCTTGATGTAGGGTGATGGGTAATGGATGAGTGAATGGGTGGGGTGATGGGTAATGGGTGTGGGGTGATGGGTGAGTGAATGGGTGGGGGGTGATGGGTGATGGGTGAGGGAATAGATGGGGGGTGATGGGTAATGGGTGAGTGAATGGGTGGGGGTGATGGGTAATGGGTGAGTGAATGGGTGTGTGGTGATGGGTAATGGGTGAGTGAATGGGTGGGGGGTGATGGGTAATGGGTGAGTGAATGGGTGGGGGTGATGGGTAATGGGTGAGTGAATGGGTTGGGGGTGATGTGAATGGGTTGGCGTTAATACATACATTTCTACATCCATGATTTCAGGAAAGTTAGAAGGGGCTATCTGGAGAGTCTCCAGATAGCCGGGAGACTGTGTTTGGTGGGCCTTCGGCCCACCAAACACAGGTGGTGGGCCGAGGGCCCACCAATAGCCCTCCGCAGGAGCTAGCCAAAAAGTCCGCCCGGAGGGCGGCTTTGCGGCTAGTATATATATATATATATATATATATATATATATATATATATATATATATATATATATATATATATATATATATATATATATATATATATATATATATATTAACTTGCATAACTAGTACTAGTGGATTACACCTAAATATCAAACAAGTGTCACACGTATTATAACTTCCATACAGGATATTTTCATAAACTTGACATCAAAATAATCATTATATTTTTAGAAACATCTTAAACATATAATTAGATATATATGTAATACTAGCGGCAAAGCCGCCCTCCGGGCGGACTTTTTGGCTAGCTCCTGCGGAGGGCTATTGGTGGGCCCTCGGCTCACCACCTGTGTTTGGTGGGCCTTCGGCCCACCAAACACAGTCTCCCGGCTATCTGGAGACTCTCCAGATAGCCCCTTCTAACTTTCCTGAAATCATGGATGTAGAAATGTATGTATTAACGCCAACCCATTCACATCACCCCCAACCCATTCACTCACCCATTACCCATCACCCCCACCCATTCACTCACCCATTACCCATCACCCCCCACCCATTCACTCACCCATTACCCATCACCACACACCCATTCACTCACCCATTACCCATCACCCCCCATCTATTCCCTCACCCATCACCCATCACCCCCCACCCATTCACTCACCCATCACCCCACACCCATTACCCACCACCCCACCCATTCACTCATCCATTACACATCACCCTACATCAAGGTTTCCTCAATTCTCGCAACCCACTTTTTTTTCACAATTCTCGCTAATAGGCTACTAAAAAAAAAAAAAAAAAAAGCGATCGGATCATCCCATAAGTGAGCTTAAAACCTTCCCCTGGTCAACCTGGTTCCAAAAATGTGCCATATGATAGGATTCCGCCACGGGGGGCGGAACCTATACCACACACACACACACACACACACACACACACACACACACACAGAGACATACACACACACTTTTGCTTTTATTAATATAGATATATATGTAATTATACATATATCTTTCCTGCTATGTTCCTCCGTGAGAACCAGTGATAGCTTGCACTCTCTAAGCTCGAGCCAAGTAGGTCACAGGACAAATGCTACAGCTATCAGCAGTAAGTTTAGGTTCAACGACCCGTATACCGGAGGAGACGAGGCCAGAATCACGAGAGGAGAGACAGAACACCTCGGATCTCCACGCTACCAAGAGGCACCTCTCAAGCGTTCATCCGAGACTCCCTGGCTGGTCACTACATAATTGGATGTAAATATTAAGTGTTCCTTAACGGACTTACACACGCAATAATACTGATATGTGATAAAAGACAACAATAACACTTTAAATCGATACTTGAGCAAAGAAAGTACTTGATACTATGGGATAAACTCATATAATCTTAATACAAAGAAAATACAACACAAATACAATAGGACACAAGACAATAAAACCTTTAAATCGACACTCGACACCGGAGCAGCGATTCACAACCACGAAAATAAGAAACACAAAATATTATAAAGCTAACTCATGACGCTACTAAACGACTGTAATTACCAAGAGTTATAGAACAGAAGAAATATAATAGCATAACTTAACCTCACGTGGACAGTATTATCGACACTTGAGCAGCGATTCACCTCAAAATGAAGACAAAACATTCTAAAACTAACTTATGACGCTACTAAAAGACAGCAATTACCAAGAGTTATAGAACAGAAGAAATATAATAGCATAACTTAACCTCACGTGGACAGTATTATCGACACTTGAGCAGCGATTAACAACCACGAAATGCAGACACAATATTTTAAAGCTAACTCATGAAACTACTGTACGTAAATACCATGACTTATAGAACAGAGGAAAAATAATAACATAACCTCACATAACCCAACCCACAAATATCAATTTTTCATATAGCACATAGGACATATTTCAGTTAGGACAGTAGGAGTATGTAAGGTAAGATAAGGTATAGTTAGGATAGGTAGTAGGATCTTCGACTCCTACTACTACTACTACTACTTCGATAGGTAGTAGGATCTTCGTCTCCTACTACTACTACTTCGACTTCGATAGGTAGTAGGATCTTCGACTCCTACTACTACTACTCACTTCGATAGGTAGTAGGATCTTCGACTCCTACTACTACTACTACTACTTCGATAGGTAGTAGGATCTTCGACTCCTACTACTACTACTTCGACTTCGATAGGTAGTAGGATCTTCGACTCCTACTACTACTACTACTACTTCGATAGGTAGTAGGATCTTCGACTCCTACTACTACTACTACTACTTCGATAGGTAGTAGGATCTTCGACTCCTACTACTACTACTACTACTTCGATAGGTAGTAGGATCTTCGACTCCTACTACTACTACTACTACTTCGATAGGTAGTAGGAGACTGACATTACCAAGAGTTATAGAC
>JACEEZ010024720.1:50000-57500 GCA_016584305.1 Chionoecetes opilio
GTAGTAGTAGTAGTAGTAGCAGTAGTAGTAGTAGTCGTAGTTGTTGTTTTTTTACATCACAAGGATCTGGCCAAGGGCACAACAAAAATGGGTAACACAAAGCCCGCTTAATTGCCAGTCCCTATAAAGAAGACAGTAAGAGAATAAAATAAAAAAGAAAAGTGAGCCAATTTCGACCTGGGGATATTTCTGGTCCCCTCCCCAGTTAGGGACTCCGAGGCAGGGCGATTTACAGGCATAATAAAAAAATTTAGTGAAGATAGTGTAGGGATGTAAGCGCATGTAGTGTAATGTGAGTAGTAAGAGGAATTGTCTTTAGAGTGCAGGCTGCAGCTACTCTCTTGTGTATCTGAGACACTAAGGGATATGGAAAGAGAGGACACGGGAGATTTCAATGATAAGTCTCCAGCACCAAAGCCGTCTGTAGAGAATAGAGAAGGCTTTGGCAGCACCCCCTCAACTCCCGTAAGTACTTCCCCGGGAGTATTTCACCATGGCGGCAGCTGTCTGACTGCCTACTCCCTAGATCTACTCCATAACAGTAGCAGTAGTGGTAGTAGTAGTAGTAGTAGTAGTAGTAGTAGTAGTAGTAGTAGTAGTAGTAGTAGTAGTAGTAGTGGTAGTAGTAGTAGTAGTAGTAGTAGTAGTAGTAGTAGTAGTAGTAGTAGTAGTAGTAGTAGTAGTAGTAGTAGTAGTAGTAGTAGTAGTAGTAGTAGTAGTAGTAGTAGTGTTAGAGTAGTAGTAGTAGTAGTAGTAGTAGTAGTAGTAGTAGTAGTAGTATAGTAGTAGTAGTAGTAGTAGTATAGTAGTAGTAGTAGTAGTAGTAGTAGTAGTAGTAGTAGTAGTAGTAGTAGTAGTAGTAGTAGTAGTAGTAGTAGTAGTAGTAGTAGTAGTAGTAGTAGTAGTAGTAGTATAAGTAGTAGTAGTAGTAGAGTAGTAGTTAGTGTAAGTAGTAGTAAAGTAATTAACGCGCGACACTCAGCCAGGTGAGGTTTTCATGCAAATCCGTCCATTTGTTTTTGCTTAATCCTGACAACACAGCCGCTCCCCCTTGGTGTCATGATAATAATAATAATGATAATAATAATAAAATAACAATACTATTACTACTACTAATAACAATAAAATAACAACAATAATAATGATACTAAAAATGATGGCAATAATAATAATGATAATTTAACAATAATAATAATAAAATAACAATAATAATAACAATAATGATGATAGCAATAACAAAAATAATGGAAATAATACCAATAATAATAATAATAATAATGGTAGTAATAATAATAATGATACTACTACTACTAATCATAATCATACCAATAATAATAATAATAATAATATAATAATAATAATAATAATAATAATAGTAATAATAATAATAATGATACTACTACTACTAATCATAATCATAAAAACAACAGAAAAAAACTCAGAAAAAAGGACAAAAAAATAAATGTACTTAACACTAAATGAATAACAAGAATTAAGACTATGAATAACCTTTTAAACCTGACAGTCTCTCTCTCTCTCTCTCTCTCTCTCTCTCTCTCTCTCTCTCTCTCTCTCTCTCTCTCTCCTCCCTTCTCTCTCTCTCTCTCTCTCTCTCTCTCTCTCTCTCTCTCTCTCTCTCTCTCTCTCTCTCTCACACAATCGGGATAAGCTCATCTAATCCCACACCAAAACACATGTAAATGAAAAATGCACAAAATATAATAAAAACAATGAACTCACTTCTAAACATTTTGTAAGGCGATGAACTAAAGGGATTAAAACTAAACTAAACTAAACTAAAGGGAATCTAACTCTCCACGTGTAACTCTTAATGCATTTCGACGTACGTTTATTATTAATCCACTTATGAATTTACCTGACTATCTGTTCTTTTTTTTGTACCTGTAATATCACGGATTAAAACTTTCACCTGAGAGTAAAGAGAAGAGAAAATAAGAGTAAGAGTAAATACACACGTTAACACCTGCTAGTAAATATTATTAATCATATCAAAAAACACAAACTATATGCAAAAGAGGGTAAACTGATGTAAGAAATGATGAAATATTTGTGTTATATGTGATGTGTGTGTGCATATGTTGTAATGTTGTATTTTATATGAATACAATACAAGGTTTTAAAGAGATTTACTCACTGTGTTGGCATGCGAGTTAACCCCTTCACGCCCAGATCTTTCCTTTGCTATATAAAATCGTCTGTTGTTAGCCATAAATTACGAAAAGTCACTGAATATACCAAATTAGTTAGTAGACAAGGATACTTAACATGTCATAGCTAGAAAATATTGCTTATAGTCACTACAAATCGTCTAAATGTACCCAAATGACAATGGAAATTACGCTCTGGGCCTCAAGGGTTCGAGTATGCAATTCCTCTTTATTTACCATATTATTACTATTTATTATTATTCTTTATCATTATTTATCCTTTGTATTTACTTTCTTTTTACTTTATTGTCTTGATTTTACTGTTTTACTTATTTCCTTTCTTCCCTATTTTTTATTTTATTATTTTACTTTTTTATTTTATTTTCATTGTCTTCACTTTATTCTCGTTACGGTTTTCATTTTTTCTTTATTTTTTCACTTCCTTCTTTATTAACTTCCCCTTCTCTTAGTTACGTACAATCTAAAAGGAAATAATTACCCTCACATTCAACAGTTATCATGACAATGTTTTGGTATTTAACTCAAACATGTGTAAATGGGTTCATCTAAATTTGCTTTTACCTTCATGACTATGGACGAAAAATGACAAATGAAAAAAAGATGAAAAAAGGGACTGATTTTCCTCTATGAATTTGGATGAAAAATGACATGAAAAAAGGATGAAAAAAGGGACTGATTTTCCTCTATGAATTTGGATGAAAAATGACACGAAAAAAGGATGAAAAAAGTGACTGATTTTCCTCTGACATGACGAAAATGACATGAAAAGATGAAAAAGGGATGATTTCTCTATGAATTGGATGAAAAATGAATGAAAAAAGATGAAAAGTGACTGATTTTCCTCTATGAATTGGATGAAAATGTGAAAAAAAATGAAAAATGATAGACTGATTTTCTATGACTATATGCAAATTAAAAATCAAATGTCTCTGTTTTTAACAAGTCTGTTAGGCTATAACTATGGACAAAAATGAAAAAATGAAAAAAGTATTGAATATAAATGAAAAAAAAAATTGTTGATATTCATCTTACTAAAAATCGCCTGTTTTAAAAGTCTTCCCGGCCCACAACTCAACCTTTGCCAATATAAACCCCAAACGTGGCATTCTTTTCGTTCCCAGCAAGACACAGCCATCATTCCCATTCCCATTCCAACCGCGGCCAGGAGCACTTTGACTGGGAATCTGATCACTTCACCTTCCTAACCACGAAAGGCAGGTACAAAGGAGGAGGCATACATAGGAATACAAAGGAAGAACAGACAGCAAAAGCCCTACTGGTCCAAAAGAATCTGCCTGTGTGATTGCTTTCTACCACTATAGTTTCTACGTGTTGTAGGTAAAAGAAAAGAGGAGGAGGAGGAGGAGGAGGAGGAGGAGGAGGAGGAGGAGGAGGAGGAGGAGGAGGAGGAGGAGGAAGAAGAGGAGGAGGAGGAATACATAGGAATAACAGACACCAAGAAACCTATTGGTCCATAATTAGGGTATCTGCTTAACTACATACTACTATCATACTAACTATCAACTACATGTAAGTGGAACAATTGGAAAAGGATACCATGTCCCTAAAGTAGATAGGAACATGGAAGTTTCGTAGTGAAGAATGATAGGAAATGAAGTATACTAACTACAACTACCACTAGCACTAATCGATCCGGGGGACTATAATATATGAATTCGCAGGGCAATATCAAAACCGAGGAGGAGGAGGAGGAGGAGGAGGAGGAGGGAGGAGGAGGAGGAGAGGAGGAGGGAGGAGGAGGGAGGGAGGGGTGGTGGTGGTGAAAGCAAATAAACAATGCATCGAAAGTTAAGAAAATATATACAAATAAAAAGTGACGCATAAAATTCTGACAAAACTACAACAGAAATATGAGTCAAGAAAATATGCTGTCATAAAACATACGGAAGAGAAAAATTAGTTTTTTTAATAAATACTATAAAGAGAGACAGGGAAAGATAGTCTAGTCAAAAAATACATCAGAAAAAAACTATTAGGAACAAAATATGAGATGCAAAAAGACAAGAAAAAAAAAAGAAAAAAAAATCAAACACGCTGAAAAGAGCAAAACAATAGAAAAAAAAATAGAAATCTTTTAACACACACACAAGCACACAGAAGGAGGTCAAGAGAAACAGAAAAAACCGGAAGCTATCAAATAAAATACCAAAAGGTCGATTGAAGAGAAAAACTAAACTGGGCCACGAAATTCACAAACACACACACACATATATATACATACACACCAACAACAAAAAAAAAAAAAAAAAACACCGAAGTCTGAAGAATCAAATTGCCTCACGAATCTACAAACGAAAACTGGGATGTCTCTTAACTTGTTTGTCAGAAGAGAAGGTTGAGAATTGAGTCTGTAAGGGAACACGAGGAGAGAGGGAGAAGAAGAGGAGAGAAGATGGGAAGGGGAGTGGAGTGAAAGGGAGTGAGTGGAAGGGGTGTAGATGGGGAGGAAGAGAATTTAGAGAAAGAATAAGAGGCGAAAGAAGAGAAGAAGAGAGTAGAAGGAGGGTGAAGGAGACAAGGAAAGAGGAGGAGGAGAAACCAGAAGAAAGGAAAAGAATCAGAAGTAAAATGACACTTAAGTAAAGAAGAAGAAAAAAGGAAATGCAAGAGAAGAGGGAACAAGGGAGAGAAAAAAAATCGAGAGGGGTAGAAAGAGGGGAAATGGAAGCAAGGAGAGAGGAAGACCCAGACTACACGGCAGGAAAGGTAAATACAAAACACACACACACACACACACACACACACACACACACACACACACACACACACACACACACACACACACACACACAGTGAGGGTAAACAAGTGGAGTAGATCATGTGCTTAATTCTGAGAAAACTGAGGCTGAAATAAACGAAAAATAAGGTAGAGAGAATTAAGTCAAAAATATGTAGCTATGTTGAGTTTGAGGAGAGCTTAGAGGAGGAGGAGGAGGAGGAGGAGGAGGAGGAGGAGGAGGAGGAGGAGGAGGAGGAGGAGGAGGAGGAGGAGAGAGGAGGAGGAGGAGGAGGAGGAGGAGGAGGAGGAGGAGGAGGAGGAGGAGGAGGAGGAGAAACTAGGCCAAGCTCTTCTCATGGTTAACTTACCGTCGGTTTACCAGAGGGGAGGAAAAGACACATTCCTAGAAAGTAACAAATGTC
This sequence comes from Chionoecetes opilio, assembly GCA_016584305.1. NCBI lineage: Eukaryota > Metazoa > Arthropoda > Malacostraca > Decapoda > Majidae > Chionoecetes > Chionoecetes opilio. The sequence goes on from JACEEZ010024720.1 coordinate 55,352, forward strand.
AACTTCCCTCACATTACATATCCTTAATTGATTTCCCCTCAACTTCTCTCACCCTAAACCTAACCTAACCTACTATAAACCTAACCTAACCTCACCCTAAACATAACCTCACTTCCCCTCACGTCATACCCTAAACCTAACCTTATGAACCCCTTAAAGTATCCCTAAAGCCTCGAAAACCTTAACTGTCCCATACCCTGAAGTACCCTAACTAAACACCTATACTTACACCTTACCTAACATTACCTCACCTCATCCTAAACCTAACCTAATCTAACCTCACTCTAAACCTAACCTAACCTAACCTCTCTTCCCCTCCTCATACCCAAAACCTAACCTAACCTTACTATAAACCTAACCTAACCTCACCTCACCCTAAACATAACCTAACATTACCTCACCTCACCCTAAACCTAATCTAATCTAACCTCACTCTAAACCTAACCTAACCTAACCTCTCTTCCCTTCCTCATACCCAAAACCTAACCTAACCTAACTATAAACCTAACCTAACCTCACCTCACCCTAAACATAACCTCACTTCCCTTCACCTCATACCCTAAACCTAACCTTATGAACCCCTAAAACATCCCTAAAGCCTCGAAAACCTAAACTGTCCCAAACCCTTGAGTACACTAACTAAACACGCCTTGTATCTTAAAACAAACCTTCACCTACTTTGACAGAGTTGATAGTGTTCAGTTCAATACTTATATGTTTTACCTTAGGCCCTTCTGCTTCCTACCTGAACGAAACCCTTGATAGATAAAAGACCTCATTCACAGTCGAAGGTGAGATTAATAAGACAGAATATATATAAGAAGATATATTATAATTAGAAGATAAGACCAATAATAATAGAAGGTATCCAAACATGGGTAGGAAAATATAATCTTTCTCTTTTCAACGTCACTCTTTGCTTAACCCCTTGAGGCCCAGAGTGTAATTTTCACTGTAATTTGGGTACCATTAGACAATTTTTAGTGACTATATACAATATTTTATAGCTATGACCTGTTTAGTATCCTTATCCACTAACTAATTTGGTATATTCAGTGACTTTTCTTAATTTCATGGCTCGACAACACACTTTTTTATAGCAAAGGAAAGATCTGGGCGTGAAGGGGTTCAGTATATATATTTTGTGAAGGGGTTAAGTTTATATATTTTGTGAAGGGGTTAAGTTTATATATTTTGTGAAGGGGTTAAGTTTATATATTTTGTGAAGGGGTTAAGTTTATATATTTTGTGAAGGGGTTAAGTTTATATATTTTGTGAAGGGGTTAAGTTTATATATTTTGTGAAGGGGTTAAGTTTATATATTTTGTGAAGGGTTAAGTTTATATATTTTGTGAAGGGGTTAAGTTTATATATTTTGTGAAGGGGTTAAGTTTATATATTTTGTGAAGGGGTTAAGTTTATATATTTTGTGAAGGGGTTAAGTTTATATATTTTGTGAAGGGGTTAAGTTTATATATTTTGTGAAGGGGTTAAGTATATATTTTTCTGTGGCCATTAAAACAACTAACAAAATTAAGAATAGAGAAAACAGGAAAAAAAAGTTATGTATATATTTAACATTGAAAAACAGTTATGATTCCTATTTTAGTTTCAGAAAAAGGTTATGGTTCCTATCTAACTTTAAACAAATTATGATTCCTATTTAATCAACTTTAAAAAAAAAAATCTTAATTCCTATCTAACTCTAAAAATAAATTATGATTCCTATTTAACTTTAAAAAAAAAAAAAAAAAAAAAAAAAATAGTTACTAGGATAAATATTTAACTAAAAAAAAAAAGTTATGATTCTTATTTAACTTTCCATAAAAAAGTTTAATTCCTATTTAACTTAAAAAAATAATTATGATTCCTATTTAACTTTTTTTAAATATATGATTTCCATTTAACTTTCGAAAAATAATTTATGATTCCTATTTAACATTGAACTTGACATTTAAAGCGTCGCCCGAATCGCGTGTTTCTTCGTCGTAATGTAACTGCAACATTTCATAACTAACAATTAAAACTGGACTGATGTAGTTAATGTCGAGTTAATTCCAGCATCGTGTTAATACAATCTGCACTCCATCAACGAATGAATTAAAAAACCCACATCCTTGTTAGTGATATTACACGTACAAACAGGTGA
>JACEEZ010024720.1:62500-65000 GCA_016584305.1 Chionoecetes opilio
CAAATTAATACACTACTAACTACTACTAAAACTTTAACTACTTTAACTATTACTACAAACTTTACTTTTTCTAAATTACAACACACTACTAACTACTACTACAACTTTAACTACTTTAACTACTACTACTAATTAACTACTTTAACTTCTACTACAAACGACTATTTTTTCCCTATAAACCATTTCCCTATAAAATCACAATCACTCTTTTCACGAATTGACTTATTACTTTTTTTTCACGAATTGACTTACTATTAAAATCTATCAACATATTTGTGACACAGAATAACACAGCGCTTCACTTCATATAAGTCTTCAAAGATAAAACAGGACAAAGAAAAATAACATTGGGCGAAGTAAAATAAGAAACATGTTATAATATTTTCCCTGGTAGCGTGTCAGGTAAACATGCAACACTGACATTGGCGAGGGCGAGGGAGGCGAGGGAAGGGAATGGTAGAGAGAGAGAGAGAAGGGTGAGAGAGCGAGGGAGAGAGAAGAGAGGGAATAGGAGAGAGAAGGAGAGAGGGAAGGGTGAGAGAGGGAGAGAGGGAATGAGAGGAAGAGAGGGAATGGAAAGGAGAGGTGGGAGAGGGAATGAGAGGGAGAGAGAGAGAGAGAGAGAGAGAGAGAGAGAGAGAGAGAGAGAGAGAGAGAGAGAGAGAGAGAGAGAGAGAGAGAGAGAGAGAGAGAGAGAGAGAGAGAGAGAGAGAGAGAGAGAATAGAGGAGGAGAGAGAGAGAAAGAGGGAGGAATGAGAAGAGAGGAAGAGAGAGAGAGATGAGAGAGAAGAGAGAGAGAGAGAGAGGAGAGAGAGAGAGAGAGAGAGAGAGAGGAGAGAAGAGAGAGAGAGAGAGAGAGAGAGAGAGAGAGAGAGAGAGAGAGAGAGAGAGAGAGAATAAGGAAGGGTTAGTTTGGGCAAGAAGAACGCCAATATTTCCAAGTCTCGTCCGTAACTCTCTCCGAAGCATCATTACGGCTTTTTGTAGCGAGGTGATGAGGGAGAGGAGGAAGGATGCTGCGTGGAACATCTCCCTAATTCCGAGGATGTGTGGGCGGCTGTGTGTGGGCGTAAGGAGGCGGGAGTGGAGGTGAAGAAGAGGGCAGGTTCATGGAATTCACCTACTTTATACTCGGAATAAGCAAGGAAAAAAATAGTATCAGAGTATAGCATATAGTATAGCAGTAAGGGTATATAATATCATGTATAACACTATGAAGGTGAATAAGAGGCAGGGCAGGTTCATGGAATTTATCATCTTTATACTCGGAACAAAAAAGGAAAAAAAATATCAGAGTGAAGCAACAGAGTATAGCAGGTATAGCATATAGTATAGCAGTCAGAGTATAGCAGGTGTAGCATATAGTATAGCAATCAGAGTATAGCAGGTGTAGCATATAGTATAGCAATCAGAGTATAGCAGTATAGCATATAGTATAGCAATCAGAGTATAGCAGGTGTAGCATATAGTATAGCAATCAGAGTATAGCAGGTGTAGCATATAGTATAGCAGTCAGAGTATAGCAAGTATAGCATGTAGTATAGCAATCAGAGTATAGCAGGTGTAGCATATAGTATAGCAATCAGAGTATAGCAGGTGTAGCATATAGTATAGCAGTCAGAGCATAGCAGGTGCAGCATATAGTATAGCAATCAGAGTATAGCAGGTGTAGCATATAGTATAGCAATCAGAGTATAGCAGTATAGCATATAGTATAGCAATCAGAGTATAGCAGTATAGCATATAGTATAGCAATCAGAGCACAGCAGGTGTAGCATATAGTATAGCAATCAGAGTATAGCAGGTGTAGCATATAGTATAGCAATCAGAGCACAGCAGGTGTAGCATATAGTATAGCAATCAGAGTATAGCAGTATAGCATATAGTATAGCAATCAGAGTATAGCAGGTATAGCATATAGTATAGCAATCAGAGTATAGCAGGTGTAGCATATAGTATAGCAATCAGAGTATAGCAGTATATCATATAGTATAGCAATCAGAGCACAGCAGGTGTAGCATATAGTATAGCAATAAGAGTATAGCAGGTGTAGCATATAGTATAGCAGTCAGGGTATAGCAGGTGTAGCATATAGTATAGCAATCAGAGTATAGCAGGTGTAGCATATAGTATAGCAGTCAGAGTATAGCAGTATAGCATGTAGTATAGCGGTCAGGGTACAGCAGGTGTAGCATATAGTATAGCAATCAGAGTATAGCAGGTGTAGCATGTAGTATAGCAGTCAGAGTATAGCAGGTGTAGCATATAGTATAGCAGTCAGGGTATAGCAGGTGTAGCATGTAGTATAGCAGTCAGAGTATATAATATAGGTATAATACTAGATACTACTTTATACTCGGCACTAGCAAGGAAAAAAACAAAATCTGATTAATAACAGTTTCCAGACTAATTTCTGGAGATCGCCCACCATCCACTTCATAGGAGGAACGAAAGAGGACATAAAAGTGTACTTGAGTCTGGGGACATAATAGAATTCTC
>JACEEZ010024720.1:72500-90000 GCA_016584305.1 Chionoecetes opilio
TATTACGTGGTTTGATTATAAGGTAGTTACGTGTTTTCTGTCTCTGTCTCTGTCTCTGTCTCTCTCTGTCTCTGTCTCTGTCTCTGTATCACTTTAACCCCTTCACGTCCAGATCTTTCCTTCCTATATAAAACTGTCTGTTGTCGAGCCATAAAATTACGAAAAGCAACTGAATAACCAAAATTAGTTAGTCGACAAGAATAGTATACAGGTCATATCTATAAAATATTGCTTATATTCACAAAAAAATCGTCTAATGGTACCCAAATTACAATGAAAATGACGTTCTAGGTCTCAAGGGGTTAACGTGTCCATGACCTGTATCTTACGTGTTTAGGTGATAAGGTAAGGTATATGGTAGTTTCGTGACATCTGTCTCTGTCTCTGTGTCTGACGCGAGAATAAATCGATCACGTGGTTAGGTTATAAAGTAGTTACGTATGTTCTCTGTCTTTCGTTGTATCATTCTGACGCGTCCTGAACCTGTATCATACGTGTTTAGGTTATCAGGTAGTTACGTGACCTCTTTCTCTTTGTCTCTGTGTCTGACGTAAGAAAAATCTCCCTTTTTTTCCATTCCGGTAACCATCATAGCTCCTTCCTCCCCTCTTGCTCCTTCTTCCCCTCTTAACCTCCCCTACTTTTCCCCTCCTTTCCTCCAGCATATAAGCCTCTCCATCTTCATCCTCCGACCTCTTCTCCCCTCTCCTCGACCCACCTACCCTTCCCCTCTCCCTCTCTCTCCTCTCTCTCTCTCTCTCTCTCTCTCTCTCTCTCTCTCTCTCTCTCTCTCTCTCTCTCTCTCACTCCCTCTCTCTACCTTCCCTCACTACTCTCTCTCTCTCTCTCTCTCTCTCTCTCTCTCTCTCTCTCTCTCACTACCTCTCACTACCTCTCTCTTACTCTCTCTCTCTCTTCTCTCTCTCTTCTCTCTCTCTCTCTCTCTCTCTCTCTCTCTCTCTCTCTCTTCTCTCTCTCTCTCTCTCTCTCTCTCGGCCTGGGGGTCTATTCAGAAAACTCACTTTAATAAAAAACACCCTTCTCTTTCTCTCTCTACCTACTTCCAATTCTCTCTCCACTTTACACGACCTTTCTTTACTCCATTTCTCTCCCTCTAACCTACTCTTCTCCTTTCTCCTTCCTCCTCTCTCCCTCCCTGAGTACGAAATAGAGGAGTTGTTATTATAGTAATGACTGTGTGGACATGTTCCTACTTGTCTTGTCGCTGCGTCAAAGGTTGGTTGCGAGGGAAAGAGTGACAGACGAGTTATATCAAAGGAGAGGAGACACAGGAAGGAGTTAAGAAAAGCCTCTGCGTGTCTCTGTCCATCTGCTTGCTTTGTTTATGTCTCTCTCTCTCTCTCTCTCTCTCTCTCTCTCTCTCTCTCTCTCTCTCTCTCTCTCTCTCTCTCTCTCTCTCTCTCTCTCTCTCTCTCTCTCTCTCTCTCTCTCTCTCTCTCTCTCTCTCTCTCTCTCTCTCTCTCTCTCGCTCTCTCTCTCTCCCTCTCTCTCTCTCTAAACGTAATATCTATGTACCCCACGTACTTAACACACACACACACACACACACACAACACACACCTAACCGCCTGAACGGCTCGGTGGGTTAGAGCGTCCGGCACCATTCTGTGGTCCGGCGTTCGATCTTAGGCCCTGCTCATTCCCGAGGATTTTTCCACTGAGAAATTCAGGCGGTTACTGTCCCCCTTGAGCAAGGGGGTGGGGGTGTGTGGTGTGTGAGGTTCCAGCATTACCCAAAGATCGGTCACTGCGAGCTCCATGCTCATTCCGGGAGGGTGAAACTGGCGATCGCAAGTCCGACTCACCACCCACCCACCCACCCACCCACCCACATACACACACACACACACACACACACACACACACACACACGAAAAAAATAACGTTTACAGCGTCAACATAAATTAAAACCCAGCCAATTTTCGTGTTGTAATTCCCACCAAACTTTATTACAAAAACATGAACTATAATTAATAAGCTTTTCCGCATCGCATCCTATCAAAAAATTATGAGAGAAAAAGGCGTTGTGGTTTAACGCTTGTTTTCTAATTCGGATTTTTTTCACATCAATGTCATACTTAACACGGACTAAAAAAGAAAATATTTATTTGTCTGAGTGTGTGTGTCTGAGTGTGTGTGTGTGTGTGTGTGTGTGTGTGTGTGTGTGTGTGTGTGTGTGTGTGTGTGTGTGTGTGTGTGTGTGTGTGTGTGTGTGTGTGAAGGAAACAGCCCATCTATCTCCGCTCCGCCAGGGGATCGAACACGAAACTTCTCGGTTGTGAATCGAGCGTGCTACCACTACACTACGGAGTAATTTTAGTTTCTATTCACACATTTCATCATTGTATAACAGAGGTCCAATACATATATTTTTTTTTTTTGCTTATTCAATAAAATAAATACTTACAAAAAAAACATAATCACGCTATTTAAGATTACAATTACCACATCGCATGACGCTTATACAAATCTCTCCAATTATTTTCTCGGTTTTATATACTAGTCAACTATTTTTTCGGTTTTATAATTATACTAGTCAATTATTTTCTCGGTTTTATTTACTATTCAATTATTTTCTCGGTTTTATATACTATCCAATTATTTTCTCGGTTTTATAATTATACTAGCCAAAGCCCCCTCCGGTTTTATTAATTGTGTCTAGGCCCACCATGTGTTTGGTGGTTACAAAACAGTGAACTTATTTCTCTTTTAAATCATAGTAGAATTATTTTCCCCACCCTTCTATATAATACAAACCACCATTATTCACGATTAAATCACCACTACTCAATTACCCTCAACCCATTCACTCAATTACCATAACACACCATTCATTTCATACCCCCACCTATTCCCTACCATATACCCCCAACATCATCCCACACCTATTACCACGGATTACATATCCATTACCATCACTACATCAGGCTTTACAATTCTCCAATCCACTTTTGTTTCCAATTCTCGCTAATTACTCTAAAAAAAAAAAATTCTGGTGATGATCATCAAATAAGTGATTATACTTCCCCGGTTTCATGATTATACATGTGCCAATTATGTTTCCACGGGTGGGGATAATATACTACACACTTACACGGTATCAACAACAGACAATTAATTTCCGTTTTATATTATACTATTCAATTATTTTCTCGGTTTAAAATATACTAGTCAATTATTTTCTCGGTTTTATAATTATACTAGTCAATTATTTTCTCGGTTTTATAATTATACTAGTCAATTATTTTCTCGGTTTTATAATTATACTAGTCAATTATTTTCTCGGTTTTATAATTATACTAGTCAATTATTTTCACGGTTTTATAATTATACTAGTCAATTATTTTCACGGTTTTATAATTATACTAGTCAATTATTTTCTCGGTTTTATAATTATACTAGTCAATTATTTTCTCGGTTTTATAATTATACTAGTCAATTATTTTCTCGGTTTTATAATTATACTAGTCAATTATTTTCTCGGTTTTATAATTATACTAGTCAATTATTTTCTCGGTTTTATAATTATACTAGTCAATTATTTTCTCGGTTTTATAATTATACTAGTCAATTATTTCTGGGTTTTTATAATTATACTAGACAATTATTTTCTCGGTTTTATAATTATACTAGTCAATTATTTTCTCGGTTTTATAATTATACTAGTCAATTATTTTTCGGTTTTATATTTACTAGTCAATTATTTTCTCGGTTTTATAATTATACTAGTCAATTATTTTCTCGGTTTTATAATTATACTAGTCAATTATTTTCTCGGTTTTATAATTATTATGGTCAATTATTTTCTCGGTTTTATAATTATACTATCAATTATTTTCTCGGTTTTATAATTATACTAGTCAATTATTTTCTCGGTTTTATAATTATACTAGTCAATTATTTTCTCGGTTTTATAATTATACTATCAATTATTTCTCGGTTTTATAATTATACTAGTCAATTATTTTCTCGGTTTTATAATTATACTAGTCAATTATTTTCTCGGTTTTATAATTATACTAGTCAATTATTTTCTCGGTTTTATAATTATACTAGTCAATTATTTTCACGGTTTTATAATTATACTAGTCAATTATTTTCTCGGTTTTATAATTATACTAGTCAATTATTTTCTCGGTTTTATAATTATACTAGTCAATTATTTTCTCGGTTTTATAATTATACTAGTCAATTATTTTCTCGGTTTTATAATTATACTATCAATTATTTTCTCGGTTTTATAATTATACTAGTCAATTATTTTCTCGGTTTTATAATTATACTATTCAATTATTTTCACGGTTTTATAATTATACTATTCAATTATTTTCTCGGTTTTATAATTATACTATTCAATTATTTTCACGGTTTTATAATTACACTAGTCAATTATTTTCACGGTTTTATAATTATACTATTCAATTATTTTCTCGGTTTTATAATTATACTAGTCAATTATTTTCACGGTTTTATAATTATACTATCAATTATTTTCTCGGTTTTATAATTATACTAGTCAATTATTTTCTCGGTTTTATAATTATACTAGTCAATTATTTTCTCCGTTTTATAATTATACTAGTCAATTATTTTCTCGGTTTTATAATTATACTAGTCAATTATTTTCTCGGTTTTATAATTATACTAGTCAATTATTTTCACGGTTTTATAATTATACTAGTCAATTATTTTCTCCGTTTTATAATTATACTAGTCAATTATTTTCTCGGTTTTATAATTATACTAGTCAATTATTTTCCGGTTTTATAATTATACTAGTCAATTATTTTCCGGTTTTATAATTATACTAGACAATTATTTTCTCGGTTTTATAATTATACTAGTCATTTATTTCCTCGGTTTTATATACTAGTCAATTATTTCCTCGGTTTTATAATTATACTAGTCAATTATTTTCTCGGTTTTATAATTATACTAGTCAATTATTTTCACGGTTTTATAATTATACTAGTCAATTATTTTCACGGTTTTATAATTATACTAGTCAATTATTTTCACGGTTTTATAATTATACTAGTCAATTATTTTCACGGTTTTATAATTATACTATTCAATTATTTTCTCGGTTTTATAATTATACTAGTCAATTATTTTCACGGTTTTATAATTATACTAGTCAATTATTTTCACGGTTTTATAATTATACTAGTCAATTATTTTCTCGGTTTTATAATTATACTATTCAATTATTTTCTCGGTTTTATAATTATACTAGTCAATTATTTTCTCGGTTTTATAATTATACTAGTCAATTATTTTCACGGTTTTATAATTATACTAGTCAATTATTTCTCACGTTTTATAATTATACTAGTCAATTATTTTCACGGTTTTATAATTATACTAGTCAATTATTTTCACGGTTTTATAATTATACTAGTCAATTATTTTCACGGTTTTATAATTATACTAGTCAATTATTTTCTCGGTTTTATAATTATACTAGTCAATTATTTCCACGGTTTTATAATTATACTAGTCAATTATTTTCAGGGTTTTTAATTATACTAGTCAATTATTTTCTCGGTTTTATAATTATACTAGTCAATTATTTTCTACGGTTTTATAATTATACTAGTCAATTATTTTCTCGGTTTTATAATTATACTAGTCAATTATTTCCTCGGTTTTATAATTATACTAGTCAATTATTTTCACGGTTTTATAATTATACTAGTCAATTATTTTCTCGGTTTTATAATTATACTAGTCAATTATTTTCTCGGTTTTATAATTATACTAGTCAATTATTTTCACGGTTTTATAATTATACTAGTCAATTATTTTCTCGGTTTTATAATTATACTAGTCAATTATTTTCACGGTTTTATAATTATACTAGTCAATTATTTTCACGGTTTTATAATTATACTAGTTCAATTATTTTCTCGGTTTTATAATTATACTATCAATTATTTTCTCGGTTTTATAATTATACTAGTCAATTATTTCTCGTTAAATTACTAGTATTATTTCGTTTTATAATTATACTAGTCAATTATTTTCACGGTTTTATAATTATACTAGTCAATTATTTTCTCGGTTTTATAATTATACTAGTCAATTATTTTCTCGGTTTTATAATTATACTAGTCAATTATTTTCTCGGTTTTATAATTATACTAGTCAATTATTTTCTCGGTTTTATAATTATACTAGTCAATTATTTCCTCGGTTTTATAATTATACTAGTCAATTATTTTCTCGGTTTTATAATTATACTAGTCAATTATTTTCACGGTTTTATAATTATACTAGTCAATTATTTTCACGGTTTTATAATTATACTAGTCAATTATTTTCTCGGTTTTATATTTATACCAGTCAATTATTTTCACGGTTTTATAATTACACTAGTCAATTATTTTCTCGGTTTTATAATTATACTAGTCAATTATTTTCTCGGTTTTATAATTATACTAGTCAATTATTTTCTCGGTTTTATAATTATACTATTCAATTATTTTCACGGTTTTATAATTATACTATCCAATTATTTTCTCGGTTTTATAATTATACTAGTCAATTATTTTCTCGGTTTTATAATTATACTAGTCAATTATTTTCACGGTTTTATAATTATACTAGTCAATTATTTTCTCGGTTTTATAATTATACTATCAATTATTTTCTCGGTTTTATAATTATACCAGTCAATTATTTTCTCGGTTTTATAATTATACTAGTCAATTATTTTCTCGGTTTTATAATTATACTAGTCAATTATTTTCACGGTTTTATAATTATACTAGTCAATTATTTTCTCGGTTTTATAATTATACTAGTCAATTATTTTCTCGGTTTTATAATTATACTAGTCAATTATGTTCTCGGTTTTATAATTATACTAGTCAATTATTTTCTCGGTTTTATAATTATACTAGACAATTATTTTCTCGGTTTTATAATTATACTAGTCAATTATTTTCACGGTTTTATAATTATACTAGTCAATTATTTTCTCGGTTTTATAATTATACTAGTCAATTATTTTCACGGTTTTATAATTATACTAGTCAATTATTTTCACGGTTTTATAATTATACTATCCAATTATTTTCTCGGTTTTATAATTATACTATCCAATTATTTTCTCGGTTTTATAATTATACTATCCAATTATTTTCTCGGTTTTATAATTATACTAGTCAATTATTTCCTCGGTTTTATAATTATACTAGTCAATTATTTTCACGGTTTTATAATTATACAAGTCAATTATTTTCTCGGTTTTATAATTATACTAGTCAATTATTTCCTCGGTTTTATAATTATACTAGTCAATTATTTCCTCGGTTTTATATACTAGTCAATTATTTTCTCGGTTTTATAATTATACTAGTCAATTATTTTCTCGGTTTTATAATTATACTAGTCAATTATTTTCTCGGTTTTATAATTATACTAGTCAATTATTTTCTCGGTTTTATAATTATACTAGTCAATTATTTTCTCGGTTTTATAATTATACTAGTCAATTATTTTCTCGGTTTTATAATTATACCAGTCAATTATTTTCACGGTTTTATAATTATACTAGTCAATTATTTTCTCGGTTTTATAATTATACTAGTCAATTATGTTCTCGGTTTTATAATTATACTAGTCAATTATTTTCTCGGTTTTATAATTATACTAGTCAATTATTTTCTCGGTTTTATAATTATACTAGTCAATTATTTTCTCGGTTTTATAATTATACTAGTCAATTATTTTCTCGGTTTTATAATTATACTAGTCAATTATTTTCTCGGTTTTATAATTATACTAGTCAATAATTTTCACGGTTTTATAATTATACTAGTCAATTATTTCCTCGGTTTTATAATTATACTAGTCATTTATTTTCTCCGTTTTATAATTATACTAGTCAATTATTTTCTCGGTTTTATAATTATACTAGTCAATTATTTTCTCGGTTTTATAATTATACTAGTCAATTATTTTCTCGGTTTTATAATTATACTAGTCAATTATTTTCTCGGTTTTATAATTATACTAGTCAATTATTTTCTCGGTTTTATAATTATACTAGTCAATTATTTTCTCGGTTTTTTATACTAGTCAATTATTTTCTCGGTTTTATAATTATACTAGTCAATTATTTTCTCGTTTTTATTATACTATGTCAATTATTTTCTCGGTTTTATAATTATACTAGTCAATTATTTTCTCGGTTTATAATTATACTAGTCAATTATTTTCTCGGTTTTTTTATACTAGTCAATTATTTTCTCGGTTTTATAATTATACTAGTCAATTATTTTCTCGGTTTTTTATACTAGACAATTATTTTCTCGGTTTTATAATTATACTAGTCAATTATTTTCTCGGTTTTATAATTATACTAGTCAATTATTTTCACGGTTTTATAATTATACTAGTCAATTATTTTCTCGGTTTTATAATTATACTAGTCAATTATTTTCCCGGTTTTATAATTATACTAGTCAATTATTTTCACGGTTTTATAATTATACTAGGCAATTATTTCCTCGGTTTTATAATTATACTAGTCAATTATTTCCTCGGTTTTATATACTAGTCAATTATTTCCTCGGTTTTATAATTATACTATTCAATTATTTTCTCGGTTTTATTTACTATTCAATTATTTTCTACAACCATTCTATTTTTGGGCCCTGGATTCAGTTACGCTCCCTGTGATGGATGCGCCGGCCGACATCCAGCTGTATTAGATATCCGCTTCATCCATCACTTATCCATTCCTATGCCATTTATCTCGCTCGTCAATATTGCACGGGGGAGGAGAGAGAGGTGGATAGGGAGAGACAGACAGAGAGAGAGAGAGAGATGGATAGGGAGAGAAACAGAGAGAAAGAGAGAGAGAGAGAGAGAAGAGAGAGAGAGAGAGAAGAGAGGAGAGAGAGAGAGAGAGAGAGAGAGAGAGAAGAGAGAGAGAGGAGAGAGAGAGAGAGGAGAGAGAGAGAGAGAGAGAGAGAGAGAGAGAGAGAGATATTGATATTCCATTATATTGAGATATTGATATTGATATTTTTATTAGCCTCTTTATATACATATTACAATACTGAGATTATTTCCAACAAGTTGTAATGTAAGGCCAGATCCCTTGAACAAGAAGCTCTAATAGAGATCTAGAATAATGAGAGAGATGGACATAGACAGATGGACAGACAGACACACAGAGAGAGAGAGAGAGAGAGAGAGAGAGAGAGAGAGAGAGAGAGAGAGAGAGAGAGAGAGAGAGAGAGAGAGAGAGAGAGAGAGAGAGAGAGAGAGAGAGAGAGAGAGAGAGAGAGAGAGAGAGAGAGAGAGAGAGAGAGAGAGAGAGAGAGAGAGAGAGAGAGAGAGAGAGAGAGAGAGAGAGAGATGAACAAACAGAAATAGAGAGATATAAAGAGAGAGGATAAAATAAATCAGACAAACTCAAACACACATACATACAACAAACCACACAAACACAAACACACATACATACAACAAATCACACAAACACAAACACACATACATACAACAAATCAGACAAACACAAACACACATACATACAACAAATCAGACAAACAAAAACCACACATACATACAAAAAATCACACAAACACAAACACACATACATACAACAATCAACAAACACAAACACACATACATACAACAAATCAGACAAACACAAACACACATACATACAACAAATCACACAAACACAAACAAAACAACAACAAATCAGACAAACAAAAACCCACATACATACAACAAATCAAACAAACACAAACCACATACATACAAAAAACCCAAACAAACAAAACACACATACATACAACAATCACACAAACAAACACACATACATCCCCACAAATCACACAACACAAACACACATACATACAACAAATCAAAAACAAACACAAACACACATACATACAAATCAGACAAACACAAACACACATACATACAACAAATCAAACAAACACAAACACACATACAACAAACCAAACAAACACAAACACACATACATACAACAAATCAAACAAACACAAACACACATACATACAACAAATCAGACAAACACAAACACACATACATACAACAAATCAGCCCAAACACAAACACCCATACATACAACAATCACACAAACAAAAAACACACATACATACAACAAATCAGACAAACACAATACACATACATACAACAAATCAACAAACAACACAACACACATACATCAACAAATCAGACAAACACAAACACACATACATACACAAATCAGACAAACACAAACACCATACATACAACAAATCAAACAAACACAAACACACATACATACAACAAACCAAACAAACCAGAACACACATGAAACATCCAATATCACACGAAAGCACGGAGAAAGAGGGATAGGGACGAACAACAGAGAGAAGAGAAATAAGGAAGAAAACAAGAACAGCAGAGAGCGAGAGAAGCAGAGAGAAGAGAAGAAGATGAGAGAAAGAGAGACAAGAGAGAGAGAAGAGAGCAGACAAGACAGAGAGAGAAAGAGAGAAGAGCGAATCAGACAGAGACGACGAGAGAGACAATTAATTCACATATATGAGACTATGATATTGATATTTATTAGCCATCTTTATACATATTACAAATACGAGATTATTTCCAACAAGTTGTAATTAGCCAGATCCTTGAACAAGAAGCTCTAATAGGGATCTAGAATAGAAGAGATGACATAGACCTAGATGGACAACAAGACACACAGAGACAAGAGAGCAGACGATGACAGAAGACGAATAGAAAGCAGAGACACATCAAATAGAGACAGAAAGACAGCACGATAATGAAGAGAAGATCGAAGCAGAGAGACGAGAGAGAGAGACATGACGAGAAGAACGAGAGAGAGACAAACACACAAATAGAGAGATATAAAGAGAGAGGATAAAATAAATCAGACAAACTCAAACACACATACATACAACAAACCACACAAACACAAACACACATACATACAACAAATCACACAAACACAAACACACATACATACAACAAATCAGACAAACACAAACACACATACATACAACAAATCAGACAAACACAAACACACATACATACAACAAATCAACAAACACAAACACACATACAACAAACCAAACAAACACAAACACACATACATACAACAAATCACACCCCACAACACACAAAAAAAAACAAACACACATACATACAACAAATCAAACAAACACAAACACACATACATAACAACAAATCAAACAAACACAAACCACAACATACCATACAACACAACAAACTCAAAAACACACAACAACACATACATACAACAAATCAAACAAACACAAACACACATACATACAACAAATCAAACAAACACAAACACACATACATACAACAAATCAGACAAACACAAACACACATACATACAACAAATCACACAAACACAAACACACATACATACAACAAATCACACAAACACAAACACACATACATACAACAAATCACACAAACACAAACACACATACATACAACAAATCAGACAAACACAAACACACATACATACAACAAATCACACAAACACAAACACACATACATACATATAGATAGAAGGATTTCAAACACAAAAAATATGAATAATGAAAAACGAATATTTCCAAGAATATTAACGTTGTTGCATTATAGTAATCGCACGACTGAGTAATCCCTGAACCGAATACGTCCATCTACCGGATTGACTCAAGTAATCCGGTTACCGCCATCAGCAGACCGGATTACACGAGAGTATTATTTGGTAAACAAATGCTATTAACCGTATATACTGTAGTTTTCGTACTAAATAATCCCTCTGTTTGTCCATAAAGCTGTATGTTTATTGCAGTATATAATTTCATCTCGGTTGTCTGTTACGCTTTTAAAACTTGTACTAAACCTGTCAACTTGTACCTGCATTTTTTAAATTTTTTTTATTATTATTATTATTATTATTATTATTATTATCATTATTATTATTATAATCGTTTTTTTTTTTTTTTTTTTTTTTTTTTTTTGTACTTATGAGCCTATAGCGCCTGTAGGCCGTTATCTTCCCTCCTTAGGTTTGTTATCTATGTATCTATCTAAGGTCACCTATACTGTATTAATTTAAACGTATGTATTAATCTTTCTTTACGTACTCAGTTTGTATATAAAATTGTCATATCTTATAAGTAGTAATAAATAAATAGTTTGCAAGTAAAATTATCTTATAAATAGTAATATATAAATAGTTTGTAAGTAAAGTAATCATATATTGTCTTATAAAAATTAATAAATAGATAGTTTGTAAGTAAAGTTATCTTATATTATCTTATAAATAGTAATAAATAAATATTCTGTAAGTAAAGTTATCTTATCATATCTTTTATATTTACCTTCTATACCATTTTCAAATTATTTATTAGTTTCTTACCATTTACAATTTCTATTTTCCAGTTTGTATATAAAGTTATCATATATTATCTTATAAATAGTAGTAAATAAATAGTTTGTAAGTAAAGTTATCTTCTATATTTACATTGTGTATCATTTAATATCTTCTCTAATCAGTGTATTCCCGATATATATGTATGTATGTATGTATGTATGTATGTATGGATGTATGTATGCATGTATGTATTGTATGTATGTATGTATGTATGTATGTATGTATGTATGTATGTATGTATGTATGTATGTATGTATGATATTTATGTATGTATGTATATATATGTACAAATGTATGTTGAATGTATGTATGTATGTATGTATGTATGTATGTATGTATGTATGTATGTATGTATGATGTATGTATGTATGTATGTATGAATGCATGTATGTATGATGTCATTTTTTGTACAGGAATGTCTGCTTTTTATGCTTTACGAGTTCATGAAAAGTTCAATTGGATAAAAAAAACGTAAGACGCGACTCGTTAGGCCAAAAATGAACATGTTTTTTCATTTCTAATATTTTTTTCATTTTGGCATTTCGCTAACGAGGATGTGGAAGCCAAGCCGTTGGATGGAAAAACCCAAAATGATAAATAAAACTGCACAGATGAAGAGTATTTTTGAAGATTCATTAAAAAAGAGAAGAGAAAGGATAAATTGAAGGTATAAAAATGT
Organism: Chionoecetes opilio; assembly: GCA_016584305.1. Taxonomy (NCBI): domain Eukaryota; kingdom Metazoa; phylum Arthropoda; class Malacostraca; order Decapoda; family Majidae; genus Chionoecetes; species Chionoecetes opilio. The sequence continues at coordinate 85,652 of JACEEZ010024720.1, forward strand.
GTGTGTGTGTGTGTGTGTGTGTGTGTGTGTGTGTGTGTGTGTGTGTGTGTGTGTGTGTGGTGTGTGTGTGTGTGTGTGTGTGTGTGCGCGCGTGCGTGTGTGTGTGTGTTGCTTGCAGATGACGCGATGCATTTCAACCAAAAAGTCCAGGAATATAAAAAACGTTGATTTGACAACGACGATGCTTTACGACTAGAATTATAATCTTCCGCTGAACTCGTCATTTCGTTATTCTTATTTATTTTCCTCATATATTTTCTGTTGCTTTCTATGTACCTTATTGACTTTCCGTTACTTATGGTGAGAAATGTATATCAATTTAGGTAACGTGTGTGTTTGTGTGTGCTGTGCTCTCTCTCTCTCTCTCTCTCTCTCTCTCTCTCTCTCTCTCTCTCTCTCTCTCTCTCTCTCTCTCTCTCTCTCTTATTATAATCACATTTTAAGGGTATTACTGAGCCTTCTATCGTCCGTGTTTACATAGGAATGGAATATAAAGGGGACAAAAAACCTCATTCACTTTACGTTAGGATATATAGTGACGACTGAAAGCCACCACCACCGACCCCCCCGCACCGACACACACCACCACCACCACCACCACCCACCCCACCACCGCCACCACGCCACCACCACCACCACACCACACCACCCACCACCACTCACCATCACCCACCCCGCCACCGCCACCGCCACCGCCACCCCACCACCCCACCACACCACCACCCCACCACACCACCCACCACCCCACCACCACCACCATCACCACCACCACCACCACCACCATCCACACCCCACACCGCACCACCACCACCACCGCCACCATCGCCACCACCACCACCACCACCACACCACCCACCCCACCATCACCATCACCGCCACCACGCCACCGCCACCCCACCACCCACCACCACCCACCACACCACCCACCACCACCACCGCCACCACCACCACCACCACCACCATCGCCATCACCACCGCCACCCCACCACCGCCACCGCCACCACCACCACCACCACCACCACCACCCCGCCACCACCACCACCACCACCACCACCTGGCCGTGACCAAAGGATCCGTTATGCACATTCCCCAGTTCTATGCGAGTATGTGGTTTCCGAGTGAAGACGTTTGGCTGTAGCTCCGAAACTAACCATAGGATTTTCTCGCAAATACCCTCATTGTGATTCCCACACAAAGTTACTGTGGTTATTTCAGAAACCTAACCTACCCTAACCGTAACCTAACGTAACCTAACCTGACGTGTTCAAGAGTAACCGCCACATACTCTTCCAGAAAACGGGAACATGCACCTTGTTACCTGCCCTTCCCTCCAGGTGTGCGGTGAGAGAGAGAGAGAGAGAGAGAGAGAGAGAGAGAGAGAGAGAGAGAGAGAGAGAGAGAGAGAGAGAGAGAGAGAGAGAGAGAGAGAGAGAGAGAGAGAGAGAGAGAGAGTTTAAATATAGAACAGATTACATACTTAATCAATCTTTACAACAATAACAATAACGTTATCGCGAGGCCAATAAAACACTCCTTCATAAGAAAAAAAAAGTCAATTCAGAGTTTTGAAAAGTCATTATTTAGTTACCGTCAACCATAACATTTCAATCCAGCTATTTTTTCATACTAAAATTTTTTTTCTAAATGTTCTACTCTGGTCGCCTTATCCTTCATTATTCACCTCATTCATGATTATACACGTTCTTTACATGTTTCAGTAGTTCGCTTATTCCTGTAAAATAAGTTATATTCTAAAAGTATCATTTCAACAACCTGTGTTTTGTTACTCATCTACGTGTATTTTTCGGTGCAATTTTCTACGTGTATTTTTCGGTGCAATTTTCTACGTGTATTTTTCGGTGCAATTTTCTACGTGTATTTTTCGGTGCAATTTTCTACGTGTATTTTTCGGTGCAATTTTCTACGTGTATTTTTCGGTGCAATTTTCTACGTGTATTTTTCGGTGCAATTTTCTACGTGTATTTTTCGGTGCAATTTTCTACGTGTATTTTTCGGTGCAATTTTATACGTGTATTTTTCGGTGCAATTTTATACGTGTATTTTTCGGTGCAATTTTCTACGTGTATTTTTCGGTGCAATTTTCTACGTGTATTTTTCGGTGCAATTTTCTACGTGTATTTTTCGGTGCATTTTCTACGTGTATTTTTCGGTGCAATTTTCTACGTGTATTTTTCGGTGCAATTTCTACGTGTATTTTTCGGTGCAATTTTCTACGTGTATTTTCGGTGCAATTTTCTACGTGTATTTTTCGGTGCAATTTCTAGTGTATTTTTCGGTGCAATTTTCACGTGTATTTTTCGGTGCAATTTTTCTACGTGTATTTTTGGTGCAATTTTCTACGTGTATTTTTCGGTGCAATTTTTACGTGTATTTTTCGGTGCAATTTCTACTGTATTTCGGTAAATTTTACGTGATTTTTCGGTGCAATTTTCTACGTGTATTTTCGGTGCAATTTTCTACGTGTATTTTTCGGTGCAATTTTCTACGTGTATTTTTCGGTGCAATTTTCTACGTGATTTTCGTGTCAATTTATCAGTGTAAAATTTTTGGTGAATTTTTACGTTATATTTTCAGGTGCATTTTTGATCTATCTATTTCCATGAATGTCTAATATTAAGTCAAAGATCAAACTACATTTTTAGTATGGGTGAAAGGTGAGGGGGGTGGGGGCATTTTTAGTTTATTATTTTAAATGTTTGGTTATTTTATGAGTATTATGAAAAACTCCATTGATTTTTAGTTTACCGGGTTCCAAAATGGAGTGTTTGAATAAAGGTTTAGTGGGTGAAAAAGGGTGATTTGGTTAGTTTAGTGGGTGAAAAAGGGTGATTTGGTTAGTTTAGTGGGTGAAAAAGGGTGATTTGGTTAGTTTAGTGGGTGAAAAAGGGTGATTTGGTTAGTTTAGTGGGTGAAAAAGGGTGATTTGGTTAGTTTAGTGGGTGAAAAAGAGTGATTTGGTTAGTTTAGTGGGTGAAAAAGGGTGATTTGGTTAGTTTAGTGGGTGAAAAAGAGTGATTTGGTTAGTTTAGTGGGTGAAAAAGGGTGATTTGGTTAGTTTAGTGGGTGAAAAAGGGTGATTTGGTTAGTTTAGTGGGTGAAAAAGAGTGATTTGGTTAGTTTAGTGGGTGAAAAAGGGATTTGGTTAGTTTAGTGGGTGAAAAAGGTGATTTGGTTAGTTTAGTGGGTGAAAAGAGTGATTTGGTTAGTTTAGTGGGTGAAAAAGGGTGATTTGGTTAGTTTAGTGGGTGAAAAAGGTGATTTGGTTAGTTTAGTGGGTGAAAAAAGGGTGATTTGGTTAGTTTAGTGGTGAAAAAGAGTGATTTGGTAGTTTAGTGGGTGAAAAAGGGTTTGATTTGGTTAGTTTAGTGGGTGAAAAAGGTGATTTGGTTAGTTTAGTGGGTGAAAAGAGTGATTTGGTTAGTTTAGTGGGTGAAAAAGGTGATTTGGTTAGTTTAGTGGGTGAAAAAGAGTGATTGGTTTATTTAGTGGGTGAAAAAGGTATTTGGTTAGTTTAGTGGGTGAAAAAGGTGATTTGGTTAGTTTAGTGGGTGAAAAAGGGTGATTTGGTTAGTTTAGTGGTGAAAAGGGTGATTTGGTTAGTTTAGTGGGTGAAAAAGGGTGATTTTTGGTTAGTTTTAGTTGGGTGAAAAAGAGTGATTTGGTTAGTTTAGTGGGTGAAAAAGAGTGATTTGGTTAGTTAGTGGGTGAAAAAGGTGATTTGGTTAGTTTAGTGGGTGAAAAAGAGTGGATTGGTAGTTTAGTGGGTGAAAAAGAGTGATTTGGTAGTTTAGTGGGTGAAAGAGTGATTTGGTTAGTTTAGTGGGTGAAAAAGAGTGATTTGGTTAGTTAGTGGGTGAAAAAAGGGTAATTTGGTTAGTTTAGTGGGTGAAAAAAGGGATTTGGTTAGTTTAGTGGGTGAAAAAGGTGATTTGGTTAGTTTAGTGGGTGAAGGTGATTTGGTTGTTTAGTGGGAAAAAAGGGTGATTTGGTAGTTAGTGTTAAAAGTGGGTTGTATTGAAAAGGTGATTTGTTAGTTTAGTGGTGGAAAAAGAGTGATTTGGTAGTTTAGTGGGTGAAAAAGAGTGATTTGGTTAGTTTAGTGGGTGAAAAAGGGTGATTTGGTTAGTTTAGTGGGTGAAAAAGAGTGATTTGGTTAGTTTAGTGGGTGAAAAAGAGTGATTTGGTTAGTTTAGTGGGTGAAAAAGGGTGATTTGGTTAGTTTAGTGGGTGAAAAAGAGTGATTTGGTTAGTTTAGTGGGTGAAAAAGAGTGATTTGGTTAGTTAGTGGTGAAAAGGTGATTTGGTTAGTTTAGTGGGTGAAAAAGAGT
>JACEEZ010024720.1:95000-105000 GCA_016584305.1 Chionoecetes opilio
TAGTCAAATACTTGCTCAAAACAATAGTCAAATACTTGCTCAAAACAATAGTCAAATACTTGCTCAAAACAATAGTCAAATACTTGCTCAAAACAATAGTCAAATACTTGCTCAAAACAATAGTCAAATACTTGCTCAAAACAATAGTCAAATACTTGCTCAAAACAATAGTCAAATACTTGCTCAAAACAATAGTCAAATACTTGCTCAAAACAATAGTCAAATACTTACTACAAATAATAGTCAAATACTTGCGCAAAACAATAGTCAAAATACTTGCTCAAAACAATAGTCAAATACTTGCTCAAAACAATAGTCAAATACTTGCTCAAAACAATAGACAAATACTTGCTCAAAACAATAGTCAAATACTTGCTCAAAACAATAGACAAATACTTGCTCAAAACAATAGTCAAATACTTGCTCAAAACAATAGTCAAATACTTGCTCAAAACAATAGTCAAATACTTACTCAAAACAATAGTCAAATACTTGCTCAAAACAATAGTCAAATACTTACTCTAAAGAAGAGTCTAATACTTGCTCAAAACAATAGTCAAATACTTGCTCAAAACAATAGTCAAATACTTGCTCAAAACAATAGTCAAATACTTGCTCAAAACAATAGTCAAATACTTACTCTAAAGAAGAGTCTAATACTTGCTCAAAACAATAGTTAAATAAATACAAGTCACTACTTTTGCCTGCACATCACGGCTCTATTAGGAACACAACTAATTAAGGAAAATAACAGACGGAAAATATAGAAAACAAGATATATATATACAAATGTAGAATGCATTTTTTTTTTTTTTTTTTTTTTTTTTAACAGTAATAATAGTTTTTTTTTTCTTTTCTTTTTTTCAATATACATATGCAAAAGGAAAAAAGGTCCGAAACGAAAAATTTTACTGGTCGTCTATTTTTATCATTATGTGAAGGAAAACTTTTATCAGTCGTCATCATTATCTGTGAGTGAGAGGGTGGGTGAGGCTCATCCATCGCCATGCATCGCAGAGACAGAAATGCAACAAGACCAATAAGCCATCCATCACTTTGACCCTCCACCTCGCGCCATCCATCTTATCCATAACATCCACCAAGCGATAAGGATATTTTGTGAAGGTCACGAAATATAAAAAAAAAAAAAAAAACTTCATAATCATCATTTATTTCTTATTCTTCTTCATTTATCCTTTTTTTTTTTTTTTTTTTTTTTTTTTTTTTTTTTTATTTTTTTTATTATTATTTTTATTATTATTTTTTTTTTTTACGTTGGAGCTTTACTGATTTACTTCTTCATAGTTCACTTCATAATCCATTTAGCCGCCATTAGAAACCAATATCAATAAAACACACACACATTCACACACAAAAATAGTCCCGTTTGCACAACATTTAAAGGCAAATTAAATAATATCAATTCAAAAACAATAACAAAAACATAATTAAGCTAAACTTAAGTCCAAAATAATCTTACCAAACCAAACAGGGAAGACCATGAGACAGTGTGGAAGGTTTAAAAGCGTTCCTCTTGAGAGCACAGATGACCACCAGAGGCCAGACGAGGTCAAGTGATGAGGGGGGGAGAGGTCAGGGGGAAGGGGGGTAAAGGAAAACAGGCGAAGGAGGAGGAGGTGAAGGAGGGGAAGAAAGAAAAGCAGGCGAAGGAGGAGGAGGAGGAGGTGAAGGAGGGGAAGAAGGAAGCAGGCGAAGGAGGAGGAGGTGAAGGAGGGGAAGAAAGGAAAGCAGGCGAAGGAGGAGGAGGAGGAGGTGAAGGAGGGGAAGAAAGGAAAGCAGGCGAAGGAGGAGGAGGAGGAGGTGAAGGAGAGGAAGAAAGGAAAGCAGGCGAAGGAGGAGGAGGAGGAGGTGAAGGAGGGGAAGAAAGGAAAGCAGGCGAAGGAGGAGGAGGAGGAGATAGAGGAAAAGGACTACATAGGAATACATAGGAAGAACAGATATAATGAGAACTATTGATCTATAACGAGGGTATCTGCTGAACTACATACTACTCACTCTCAAACCACATGTACAGGAACAGTTAGACAAGGATACCACGCCCCTAAAGAAAATAGGAACATGGAAGTATCGTAGTGAGCATGAGAGGGTATGAAGTATGCTAACTACAACTACCACTAACACTAATCGATCCGGGGGACGAAATAATACGAATTCACAGGACAATATCAAAACTCATTTACTTTGAGGGGGAGAAGGAAGAGGAGAGGAGGAGGAGGAGGAGGAGGAGGAGGAGGAGGAGGAGGAGGAGGAGAGGAGGAGGAGGAGGAGGAGTGGAGAGGAGGGGGAGGAGGGGGAGGAGTAGGAGGAGAGGAGTAGGAGTAGGATAGGAGAGGAGGAGTAGGAGGAGGGTGAGTAGGAGTAGGAGTAGGAGGAGGAGGAGGAGGAGGAGGAGGAGGAGAGGCCGTTATATAGCAGGTTCACAAAGGCAGACAAGAAAGAGGATAACATTTTGTCAGGTATAAAAGAACAAATAAGTCAACAGGGAGAGGATCGAAGGCGGTTCTTGAAGGATCCGGGAAGGTGGTCACCCAAGGGAATCCGCCTGGAAACATTCTACACATTTTTCATCATTTTTAACATTATTTTCCCTGTTGTCTATTTTGCAGGGTTGAGGATAGAGGTCGACGGTGCAGTATAGTGTTTACCAGTCTGTCTTTTCTTGGATGCTGAGGGGGAGGAGGGGGAGGAGGGGGAGGAGAGGAGGAGGAGGAGGAGGAGGAGGGAGGAGGAGGGGGAGGAGGGAGGAGGAAAAGAGGAGGAGGAGGGAGGAGGAGGAGGAAGGAAAAGGTAATGGTAGTGATGGTGTTGAGAATAAAATGCAAAGAGGTAGAAAATATATGGGAAGTGAGGTAAAGAGAGAGAGGAAGGCGATAAAAGAGAGGCATAAAAGCGAGGGAAATACGTGCTTCCTCTCTCTCTCTCTCTCTCTTCTTTTTCCGTCTCCCTCTTTTCCCTCCTCTCCTCTTCGTTCCTCTCTCTTATCTCTCCTCTCCTTCTCTCTCTCTCTCTCTCTCTCTCTCTCTTCTCTCTCTCCTCTCTCTCTCTCTCTCTCTCTCAGTGCTCTAGTAAAATAATGCCCTCCGTATAAACTCATTTCCAAGGCAAAGGGGAGACCAGAGGAAGAAAGGAAAGGAGAGGAGAAGAGAAGGGAGGAAGAGGAGAGAAGAAGGGAGGGAGAGGGGGGGGAAGAGGGGGGAGAGGGGAGGGGAGAAGAAAAGGGGGGGGGAAAGAAGGGAGGGGGAGAGAAGAGAGGGGGAGAGGGGAGGGGAAGAGGGGGGAAGAGGGGGACTATGTTTACAAATTCTACATTGCATTATTACCTTAAGAAATTATGACACAGAGAAGCGCGTGTGTGTCTGCGAGGAGGAGGAAGAGGATTACATAGGATTGCATAGGAATAACAGACACCAGGAGCCCTATTGGTCCATAACGAGGGTATCTGCTGCACTACATACTACTAACTATCAACTACTTGTAAGAAAACAGTTGGAAAATGATACCATGTCCCTAAAGAGGATAGGAACATGGAAGTTTCATAGTGTAGAATGATGACATATGAAAAATACTAACTACAACTAAAACCCCTAAAAACTAATCGATACGGGGGGACTAGATATGACATTTTTGAGGAGGAGGAGGAGGAGGGGGGAAGGAGGAGGAGGAGGAGGAGGAGGAGGAGGAGGAGGAGGAGGGATAAAAGAGGAAGAGAAGAATATTTAGGTGTATAAGAAAGATGCAGGGAAGAGGGAAGAGGAAGACAGGTGGAGGTGAAGAGGTAGGGTAGGTAAAGAGGAAGGAGGAGGATGAGAGGAGGGGGGAGGAGGGAGGAGGAGGAGGAGAGGAGGAGGAGGGGAGGAGGGAGGAGAGGAGGAGGGAAAGGAAGTCTGAGAGCAAGTCAAGTGGAGAAATGAGTCAGGAAAAATGGTTTATAAAGAAGGGGGGGCAGGGGAAGGGGAGGGGGTCAGGGGAAGAAGGGGGGTAGGGGGGGAAGAGGGGGAAGAGGGGGGAGGGGAGGAAGGGGAGGAAGGGGGGGTAGGGGAGGAAGGGGGGAAGGGGAGGAAGGAAGGAAGGGGAGGAAGAGGGGAAGGGGGGAATAAGGGGGGAAGGGAGGAAAAGGAAAGGGTAGAGGGGGGGGGGGGGGAAGGGGGAAGAAGGGGAGGGTAGGAATGGTGGAATTATTACTGTTATCATTTTTATGGGATGAGATGTAATTGATTTTTTTTAGGGAGAAGACCAAGAGACGATCAATGACGGGGGAATAAAGTGCGTTGTTGGTGCTTTATTTATAGCGAGCATCTATAAACACCATGTCATTAAAAGCGAAAATTTGACGTTGATTTTATTAGTCCTAACAATAGATGGCTGGCCACTCTTTATTTGTGCCTTGAAATAGTGATGTAACTTGGTATTTGATTTTACCCCATGACTCTCTCTCTCTCCTCTCTCTCTCTCTCCCTCTCATCTCTCTTCCCCTCTCTCTCTCTCTCTCTCCCCTCCTTTTCCCCTTTTTCCCCCTCTTTTCCCCTTCTCTCTTCTCTTCTTCTTTTCCTTTTTTTTTCCCTGTCCCCTTTTTTTTTTCCCTCTTTTTGTCTTTTTTCCCCTTTTTCCCCTCTCCTTTTTCCCCCCTTTCTTTTTTTTTTCCTCCCCTTTTTCCCCCCTTTTTCTCTCCTCCTCTCTCATGTCCCCCCCCTTTTTCTCCTTTTTTTTTTTTTTCCTTTTCCCTTTCCCTTTTTTTCTTTTTTTTTTTTTCCACTTTTTGCCCCCAAAGTTTTGCCTTTTCTTCTCTCCCCTTTTCCCCCTTCTCCTCTCTTTTTTCCCTCTCTCTCTCTTTTTCCCTTTCCCCCCCCCCCACCCACAAAAATTTAAAATAAAAAGGGTTTTGGGGGGGTTTTCTTGTAAATCCGCTTTTTTTTCGAAAAAAAATAAAAAAAAAAAGGGGGGCCCCCCCTTCCCCCCCGGACCCCCCCCCCCCACCCCCCCCCACCCCCCCCCACACTGCTTTCCCCAACACCTCCCAAACATCCAAAAAAGGCGCCCTGCCACAAAAGATCTCAAAAATTGCAACTGATATATAAGATACTCAATTATCTACATATCAAAAAAGTAACTTGCAATACTTGAATACCTATGAATTTTCTCTTTTTTTTCTTCTTTCTCGTCTTTTTTTTTCTTTCTTTCGGGGGCTTTCGGCTAAAAAGGTTCATGAAAAAATTAAAAGAAAAAATTGTGGTGTTATTTTTGAAAAAAAACACATGAGATTTGAAAAAAAATTTTAAAATAAAAAATTGGGGGTTGTGGTATCGAGGGAAAAGGGGGGGGGGGGGGAAGAGGGTACAAAAGGGGGGGGGGGAAAAGGGGTGAAGAAGGGGGCGGGCTTCGCTAGGAAAAAATTTTGATATTTTCATTCACCTTTCAACACTAACTTTTTTTCCTAGGATTTTCATTTTTTTAGGGATTTTTTTTTTTTTTTTGGCGAACAGAGTATCCTTTTTTTTTTTGCGAAGGTTGGATTACTTCTGCCCTTTTTGCCTCCCTGATCCAATGTAAAAATGGTCTTCTCTCTCTCTCTTTTCTCTCTCTCTCTCTCCTTCTTCTCCTTTTCTCTCCTCCCTCTCTCTCTTTCTCTCTTTTCTCTTCTCCTCTCTCTTTTCTCTCCTCTCTCTCTCTCCCCTCCTCCTCTCTCTCTCTCTTTTCTGTGTTTTTTGTTAATTTTAGTCAACACTGTGGTTGACGCAGTTTTTTTCCCATAGCGCCCCCCTGTGGAATTCCTTCTCTCTTCTTCTCCCTCTCTCTCTCTCCTCCTCTCTCTCCTCTCCCCTCTCTCCTCTCTCTTCTCTCTCTCTCCCTCTCTCTCCCTTTTCCCCTCCTCCTCTCCTCCCTCTCCCCCTCCACACACACACACACACAAACACATTTTCGGCCATATAAATCTCACCCATTTTATTTTCTTAGCCTCAACCAGTGTCTGTAAAATTCCCTTTCAGTTTTATTTCTTTCTTTTTCCTGCAATCAGATCACATAAAAATCCTTTCTTCTCTATCTTTTTTTCATTCTTTCATTTCTATCTTCTTTTCTTTTCTTTCTTTCTTTCCTGTATCTCCACATTCACTTTCTTTGAACTTTTTAACTCACAAACCTCCACTCTCTTTTCCCCGCCTGTTATTCCACACTGCTAATAACACACAAAAAAACAAATATCTCACAAAAAAGTGTAACAAAACGACTATTGTGTCAGGGTAGAATGACCAGCTTTTGTCTATGCGTGTCGCTGATAAACTGTTGCTGTGCACTGAATTGGAGGTAAATTTCCAGGCGGTGCAAGTGCTGTGTTAGATAATCGGCCATATGTTTTTAAAATGTTTATATGATGGGGTTGTTAATATGAATGAAAGAATATTATATGAGGTAAGAGTGACGATGGGAGGAAAGGATTGGCAACACACAACACACCACACACCACACACACACACCCACACACACACACACACAACAACAACACACAAAACCCCACACACACACACCCCACACAACACACACACACCACACACACACACACACACACACACACACAATACACACACACACACACACACCCCACACACACAGAGGGTTAAGCGTGACAATGGGAGGATATAAAAAAATGAAATATAAGAGTTCGTTCAGTGCATCATCGCCATTCTGTTTTTAATACAATGCCACTATCAAATAATTATTATGAAACCAACATTTTAATAATTGCATCGCAGATAATTACGTGTCGAAACATTAATTACTTTTTTCTAATATCACGAGGAGATTAAAACAAAGCCATATATTCGAATCAAAGCTGACAATTTTTTTTTTCAATTCAAATATATGTATGGATTCTTTACACACATACACAAAAAAAATATATGTCATTACACTGAGTATATAACCAGCTCTTAACAAAAAATGTGTACTTGTATTACTTAACAAAATTGGCAAAATCAACAAATTAAACCCTTCACGCCCTGATCTTTCCTTTGTTATGAAAAATTGTATGTCGTCGAGCCATAAAATTAAGAAAAGTCACTTAATATGCCGAATTAGTTAGTGGACAAGGATACTAAGCAGTTCATATCTATAAAATATTGCTTAAAGTCACTAGAAATCGTTTAATGGTACCCAAATTACAATGGAAATTACGTTCTGGGTGTCAAGGGGTAAGTCACTATGATTTATAATTGCTTGAAATCTGAAATATACTTTGTACTTTTTTTCTCTTTTTTTTTAAACGTTTGAAAGGATAATTTTTACGTTAGAGAGAGCAGGACTTATAGGACCCGTACAGTTAAGTAAATCTAAGTATACTATGTAAGTGCTAAGTATGTATCCTGTAGTAACTAACTTATGCACACATGTATGGTAGTAGTAGTAGTAATAAGTAAACACATGCATGTATGTATGTATGTATGTACGTATAATGAAATATGTACACCAATACATACTATGCTCTATGTTATATACTATACTAATACTAGGCTCTCTCTCTCTCTCTCTCTCTCTCTCTCTCTCTCTCTCTCTCTCTCTCTCTCTCTCTCTCTCTCTCTCTCTCTCTCTCTCTCTCTCTCTCTCTCTCTCTCTCTCTCTCTTTAGTATATAATAATGTTTAATCACAAAATGGTTCATAGATTCTTATAAAAATTGGCAAAATCTACAACCTCTATATTTTTTTTTAATTGCATGTAACCTGAAATAAGGACACTTTTTACAGACAGAGCAGAGAGAGAGAGAGAGAGGAGAAGAGAGAGAGAGAGAGAAGAGAGAGAGAGAGAGAGAGAGAGAGAAGAGAGAGGAAGAGAGAGAGAGAGAGAGAGAGAGAGAGAGAGAGAGGAGAGAGAGAGAGAGAAAGCATAATGGTAAGTACAAGTATACAATAATGTTACTTCACAAAATGGTTCATACATAATTGTTAGTAAATCGCAGTTTTAGAGAAATGGTGTTGCGATAATTGGTGTGTGTGTGTGTGTGTGTGTGTGTGTGTGTGTGTGTGTGTGTGTGTGTGTGTGTGTGTGTGTGTGTGTGTGTGTGTGTGTGTGTGTGTGTGTGTGTGTGTGTGTGTGTGTGTGTGTGTGTGTGTGTGTGATGTGTGTGTGTGTGTGTGTGTGTGTGTGTGTGTGTGATGTGTGTGTGTGTGTGTGTGTGTGTGTGTGTGTGTGTGTGTGTGTGTGTGTGTGTGTGCGTGTGTGTGAGCGGGTTGAGAAAAAAAGGTTGTTCGTTGAGCCCTCAGGAGTGGAAGAGACGCCGCGACCAGCTGTCTCGCGGCTCAAAGGATACGGCTTACACACACACAAAAAAAACGAAAAAGAAAAAGAAAAAAAACACAAAGAGTGGGTTATGCACGGCAGCTGGTTCATGTTAGTATCTCTCTCTCTCTCTCTCTCTCTCTCTCTCTCTCTCTCTCTCTCTCTCTCTCTCTCTCTCTCTCTCTCTCTCTCTCTCTCTCTCTCTCTCTCTCTCTCTCTCTCTCTCTCTCACACACACACATACAAACACTCAAAACACTTTTTCAACATTTCAAAAAACAGTAAAAGATAACCTAAAAATATATATATAACCTTCACTATATCAACAATTATAAATTTGTCAACACTGCAACAAATTAGGTCACCTACTCTCTTTGTATCTGTTTACTCTCTCTCTCTCTCTCTCTCTCTCTCTCTCTCTCTCTCTCTCTCTCTCTCTCTCTCTCTCTCTCTCTCTCTCTCTTCTCTCTCTCTCTCTCTCTGCCCTTCCATCTTCTTTCCTCCTCCCTTCCTTCCTTAGTAGTTCCCTTCAGCCTGTTCTCTACTCCTCCTTTCGTCTCTCTCTCTCTCTCTCTCTCTCTCTCTCTCTCTCTCTCTCTCTCTCTCTCTCTCTCTCTCTCTCTCTCTCTCTCTCTCTCTCTCTCTCTAAATCCCACTCCCTCTCTCTATCTCCCAGTCGCGTCCCACTAAAACAAAAAAGACAACACTACCTACATCCCCGCTCATTAGTGTCCGTCTTCTCGTTTCCCAGATGTTTCTATACACTAAGTAACTTCCTGCCTCCTTCTCGCTCTTACAGGTGTTCTCCAGCCGAGGTTTTCCAGCTGCTATGGCGCGGTGGGTCCTGGGTATGTCTGGGGCACACTGGACACGTGGGCACGCTTTGGCCTCAGGGGGTATGGCAGTTGTGGCGAATGTGGCGTGTGGTGGTGTGTGGCGTGTGCATGGTGTTTGTCTGTTGCATGTTACGGTTACCAGATGGTGTTTCGGGTTATGTAAAGGTGAAGGTGGTGGTGGTGAAGGTGGTGGTGGTTATGTTGTGGTGGAAATATTTATCTGGTCGCCCTATATTTAGCTCTCCTTGTTATGTTTGTGTGACAGGCGACGAAGTAATAAAGGAGTAATGAGTAAAAGAAGTAAAGAGTAGTAAAGGAGTAAAGATAAAGAGCTTCGGAGACTAATTTGCAAAAGTTTTCGTTGAACACTACGTAAGATTGAGTAAAGTAAAAAGGAAAATTCGTGGAAGGAAGGAAGGAAGGAAGAATAAAGAAGGAACAAAAGATAATAATAAGAAGTAGAAAATATGATAACGAAAGTAGGACATAGAAAGAAGGAAAAGTTGGATACGAGTGATAAAATAAAGTAGAGAATAATAAGAAGAGAGGAAGAGGAAGAGGAGGAAAAATACGATAAAAAAAGAAGAACCCTGAAGAAAAAAAAGTTTGAGTATAAGTGATAAAAGAAGGTAAAATAAAAACGAATATTATGTTAGTATAAATGTTAGTAAAATAAAATATCCGGGTAAATAGAGTTTAAAGAAAATAAATAGAGGGTAACAAAATAAAATAGCGGGTAACAAAATAAAATAGAGGGTAACAAAATAAAATAGCGGGTAACAAAATAAAATAGAGGGTAACAAAATAAAATAGAGGGTAACAAAATAAAATAGCGGGTAACAAAATAAAATAGCGGGTAACAAAATAAAATAGAGG
>JACEEZ010024720.1:117500-147500 GCA_016584305.1 Chionoecetes opilio
TTTTTTTTGTTTTTGTTAATTTCCTTTTTGTATGTCCTTGACCAGTCTGGCCTTGATCCTAGTCTAGTCTATGTCTAGTCTGGCTTGACTTTTTATCCTTTTTACGTCTGCAATGATGGAAAAAGAAGATAAAGTAAAATAAAAATAGAAGTGCATAAAAGTTTTTCCTGAACACTTTTTTTCTCCACGGTGATAAAGGACAATAAAGTGACACATCAATAATCAGTTATCAGTGTTTCTTTGCTAGTATTCTTGACTTTACTACTATCTATCATTAGTATCTCATTTATCTTACTTGCCGAAATCAAATAATGTACCGTTTATAAACAAGACTGTACTGATTACAATTGTTATACTGAATTACATAAATGATAAATATAAATTCACTTTGTGGCCGCCAGAAAAGTTAAAAAAAAAAAAAGTTATCGTTAGAATGACATAAATAGATAGGTTGATAACTAGAAATTCGCTTTATTACCTCAAGAAAAGTGCAAAATAAGTATTAGTATTTTCCATGCACAAATTTACGAAACCTTTATCAGACAAAAAATCATATTCAAACTTACATTCTTTCATAACATTTTCATCTTTCATTACTAGCATAAGGGCAATGAGAAGGAGTAGGAGAGGAGGATAAGGGCAAAGAGGAGGAGGTTAAGGGTAAGGAGGAGGAGGAGGAGGAGGAGGAGGAGGAGGAGAGGAGGAGGGGAGGAGGAGGGGAGGGAGGAGAGGTAGGAGGAGGAGGAAGAGGAGGATTTTGTATTGAAAAATCTGAAGAAAAAAATACAATAGACACGACACAGTAATTGACTCACTTACACAATATACATTTTTTTCAAGACAAAAGATGAAACATATAACCAAAATCATAAACACGTAAGTATCTAGAATTAGTAAATGATAAAAATTCTCTTGTTACACTAATAAAGTGCGGAAAGAGGTTCTAAAATTCGCTTGTTGCTGCAAAAAATCGGCAAAAATAAACGTACAAGATAAATTGAAATTGTTTATCCTTGGGCCCAGAAATGCTGTAATTTCCATCGTCAAGTATTGAAATTTTACGAGACGGTATCAGTTGACGTTTAGTATTAAATATTATAGCTTATGCACTGTTAGTAATCCTTGTCGGACTAAATAACTTGATAATAAGTTAGTTTTTAGTTTCTTAATTCCCGAAACATACATCTTTTTTATAGCAAAGGAAAGATCTGGGCGTGAAGGGGTTAATGCCGCAAGACAAGTACAGAAAAGTGTTATCGTCAAAATTAAATAAATGTTAACTAGAAATTCGCTTTATTACCCAAAGATAAGTGCAAATACTGTTATTGGTTAGAATTAAATAAATCATTGATAGAAATATATGATAAGTACTAAATATAAATTCGCTTTGTTGCCCAAGAAAAGTGCAGAAAAATGTTATCGTTAGAATTACATGATAAATAATACAATGTTAAATAGATAAATCATAAAGGATAAATAGAAATTCGCTTTGATGCCGGCAGAAAAGTGCAAAAAAGTGAGCGTTTAGGACATTAACCCCTTGAGGCCCAGAACGTAATTTCATTGTAATTTGGGTACCATCAGACGATTTTTATTGATTATAAGCAATATTTCATAGCTGTGACCTGTTTAGTATCCTTGTCCACTAGCTAATTTGGTATATTAAGTGACTTTTCTTAGTTTTATGGCTCGACAACATACATTTTTTTTATAGCAAAGGAAAGATCTGGCTGTGAAGGGGTTAAACCTAAATAAATGACAAATAGAGACAATCGCTTTGTTATCCCAAGAAAAAAGCAGAAAAAATGTTATCATTAGTATTGAATAAATGATCAATAGAATTCGCTTATGTTACCCAAATAAAAGTGCTAAAAAAGTCACGGTTACAAAACATTAAAAGTGTTATCGATAAAATTAAATAAATAATACATAAAAAAATCGCTTTGTTATCCCAAGAAAAGTGTCGAGAAATTGTTATCGTTAGTATTAATTAAATGATCAATAAAATTCCCTGATGTTACCCAAATAAAAGTGCTAAAAAAGTGACTGTTAAAAGTGTTATCGATAAAATTAAATAAATAATAAATAAAAAAATTGTTTTGTTATCCCAAGAAAAGTGTCGAGAAATTGTTATCGTTAGTATTAAATAAATGATAAATATAAATTCCCTTTGTAGCCGCCAGAAAACTGCAGAAAAGTGAGTGTTTCTTAATCGTCCTTCTCTCCCCGGCGCCTCTCTGCCTCGCTTCACATCGCCCACATCCTCTTCAGCGCCTGCAGGGGGGGGGGGGCAGAAGGGGGGCGCCAGGCAAAGGGGGGCGGCTCTCCCTCTCAGGACCAACACGACACTAAAGGACCCGTGACCGCAAAGCATAAAATTTCTCTAAAAGAATAAAACAAACGGCTTGTCTAAATCTCGGTGTTGTTGTTGTTTTTTGTTTTTGGTGGTGGTGGTGGTGGTGGTGGTGGTGGTGGTGGTGGTGGTGGTGTGGTGGTGGTGGTGTGGTGGTGGTGGTGGTGGTGGTGGTGGTGGTGGTGGTGGTGGTGGTGTGTGTGGTGGTGGTGGTGGTGGTGGTGGTAGTGTTGTGGTTGTGGTGGTGGTGGTGGTGGTGGTGTTGTGGTGGTGGTGTTGTTGGTGGTGGTGGTTGGTGGTGGGTGGTGGTGGTGGTGGTGTGTGGTGGTGGTGGTGGTGGTGGTGGTGGTGGTGGTGGTGGTGGTGGTGGTGGTGGTGTGGTGGTGGTGGTGGTTGGTGGTGGTGGTGGTGGTGGTGGTGGTGGTGGTGTGTTGGTGGTGGTGGTGGGTGGTGGTGGTGGTGGTGGTGGTGGTGGTGGTGTTGTGGTGGTGGTGGTGGTGGTGGTGGTGGTGGTGGTAGTGGTAGTGTTGTGGTGGTGGGTGGTGGTTAGTAGGAGTGGTGGTGGTAGTAGGAGTGGTGGTGGTGGTGGTAGTGGTAGCAGTGGTGGTGGTAGGTGTTGGTGGTGTGGTGGTGGTAGTAGGAGTGGTGGTGTGGTGTGGTGTAGGATGTGGTGGTGGTGGGTGGTG
Source organism: Chionoecetes opilio (assembly GCA_016584305.1). Classification (NCBI taxonomy): domain Eukaryota; kingdom Metazoa; phylum Arthropoda; class Malacostraca; order Decapoda; family Majidae; genus Chionoecetes; species Chionoecetes opilio. Next base: position 120,540 of record JACEEZ010024720.1, read on the forward strand.
GTAGGTTGGTGGTGGTGGTGGTGGTGGTGGTGGTAGTGTAGTGTGGTGGTGGTGCTGGTAGTAGGAGTGGTAGTGTTGTGGTGGTGGTGGTGGTGGTAGTGGTAGGAGTGGTGGTGGTGGTGGTGGTGGTGGTGGTGGTGGTGGTGGGAAGCCTGGTTGTCGCCGCGGCCACCAGAGGACACCACTTCACGGGAGTGGCCTGGCGCCTCTCTCTCTCTCTCTCTCTCTCTCTCCCTCCCTCTCTTCTCTCTCTCTCCTCTCTCTCTCTCTCTCTAAGGGCGTTAATTCCGTTACGGGTAGGAAGGTATCAATTTACACACACACACATACCATCACGATGGTCAAGTGGATAGAGCGTTGACCTGCCATTATATGGTTAGCCGGTTCAAATCCCCGCTCGGTCACGGGATTTTTCACTGACAAATTTGGGGGGTTACTATCCCTCCTGAGCAAGGGGATGGGTGCGTGTGGTGTGTGTGAGGTCCCAGCATTGCCCAAATATCGGTAGGTCCCACCATTGCCCACCTAATAATGAGCTCCAAGCTCGCACCGGGAGGGTGAAACTGGCGATCGCGAGTCTGACTCGCGTGGACAAGACCATGGGTGAATAACACAGAGGTAATAGATTTGACTGCAATTTCGATATCAAGTCTGGTGAAGAATGTTAATATATATTCGTTATCATTATTATCATTATTAACAGTATCATCATTATCATCATTATTATTATCAGTTATCTGCTGTACATTATCTTCATTAGTATCACTATTATTATCATTCATTACTATTATCATCATTATCATAGAACGCCATAAGATCGTCATTCGGGTAATAAAATCGAGTCATTCCCTTTTCATAACAAAATAGGCAACTGTATAATCAAAAACATACCTATAGAAATAACAAAGGCAATTGATACTAATCTTACAAAACACATAAATAAACAAAAAATTTACATAATCTTCTAAATTCTGACGTATACTGACTTACATTATTACTTTCTTATATCTTGACTTACTTTTTAATCATTTACAATCCCTAATATACACTCTAATCCCTAATCCCTAATCATGGTAAGAAAAAAATAGTCGGTACTGTTAATCTCAACCTGTTCCCGGTGTCACGATTAGCCAGTCATCATGTTCCCATAATCACACTCATTACGTCCTTCCAATCACAAATCAATGCTCGCGATCAAGTTCGAATCATTGCCTCACATCCAATACTTGTTGATAGCTTAGCAGTGATTGTGATATAGGGATAGTAGTGGGTAGTAGTTAGTGTAGTAGTAGAGTAGTAGTATTTGGGGGGAAGTAGTAGTATTTAAGTAGGGGTAAAGTGGTGGGTAGAAAGTGGTAGGGGTAAAAAGGGGAAAGGTAAAAAAGTAGTAGAAAGTAGTAGAAGTAGGTAGTAAAGTAGTAGTATTTAGTAGTATTTAGAAGTAGTAGTAGTAGTAGTAAGAAAGTAGTTAGTAGTAGAAAGTAGTAGAGAAAGAAATTAGAGTAGTAGTAGTAAAAGGGTGTAGTAGTAGTAGTATTTGTTGAATTTAGTAGTAGTAGTAGTGTAAAAGGGTAGTGAGAAGTAGAAGTAAAAGTATTTAGTAGTGTATATTTAGAAGTATTAGTGGGAAGTAGTGGTAGTAGAAAGTAGTAGAAGTAGTAGAAGTATTTTTAGAGTAGAAGTAGAAATAGTAGTAGTAGTTAGTAGTTTAGTAGTAGTAGTAGAGTAGAGTAAGTAGGGGGTTTAAAGTAGTAGAAAGTAGTAGAAGTAGTAAGTAGTAGTAGTAGTATTTTAAGTAGTAAGTAGAGAGAGTAAGTAAGTAGTAGTAGAAGTAGTAGAGGGGGTAGAGGAGTGAAATTAAAAATAGTTGTTATAAAATTTTATTAAAATCTAAAAATTATATTGTTATTGTGTGGTGGTTTGGTTTAAATGTTAGTGTGGTGTGTGTTGTGTGTAGTGTGTTTTTTGTTAAAACTTTTTTTTTTTGTTTTGTGTGTGCGTTTTTGTTTTGTGTGTGTGTGTAGTTTTGTGTGGGTGTTTTGTGGGGTGTTGTGTGTGTGTGTGGGGGTGTGTGTGTGTGTGTGTGTGGTGTGTGTGTGTGTGTGTGTTTTGTGTGTTAAAAAAGGTTTTTGGGGGTTATTTCGCCCCCAATTCAATTTATGAAAAATTTCATGTAAAGGGAGCGGGAACCCTTTCTTTTCGCCCTTTTTTTAATTTCCCCTCCCTTGACCCCACTTGCCCCCAAAAAAAAAATTAATCCACACCCAAACAAAATTTAATAATTTACACCCAACACACAACCCCACACACCCCAAAACACACCACACACACACACACCACCACAACACAAACAAAAACCCCCCCCCCAAAAAAAAAAAAAAAATTCCCTGGAAAGGTAAATAATCAGGGTGTGGCCCCAGGGCCCTTTAATAGCGGGGGGGAAAAGGGTTTTACGACAAAAGGTTTTAAAAGGGAAAATAAAAAAAAAAATTCAGCCCCCTCAGTCATTTCTGTTTTCTATCTTTTTTTTTTTTTTTTGCCCGGTTCTCTTTTTTTAAAAAAACCTCAATAAAAAACGTCGGGTTGAATGTTGTATTGGCCGCTTTTGGGGGGGGGGGGGGAGGGGGGAAGAAAAGGAGAGATGGGGGGGAAGAGAGGGGGGATGGAGGGGGAAGAGGAGAGGAGGGGGAGAGAGAGGAAAAAGAGAGGGGGGAGGGGGAAGGGGAGGGGGAGAGAGAGGGGGGGGAGAGAGAGAGAGAGGGGGGAGAGGGGGGGAGAGAGGAGAAAAATTGAGGAGGGGGAGGAGAGAGAGAAGAGAGGGAGGGAGAGAGAGAGAGGAGGAGAGAGGAGGGAAAAGGAGAAAAGGGAAAAAGGAGAAGGAGACAGAAAAATGAGGGAGGAAAAAAGAGAAAAGAGAGAAAAAAAGGGGAGAAAAGAGAGAGGGGGGAGGAGAGAAAAGAAAAGGAGGGAAAAAGGGGGGTAAGGGAGAGAGAGAGAGAGAGAAAAGGGGGGAGAGAAAAAGAAGGAAAAAAAAACAGATGAGAGAAGGGGAGGGGGGAAAAAAGGGGGAGAGAGAGAGGGGGGAAGAGGGGAATGAAGAAGGACAGAGAGGAGAGAGAGAGAGAGAGGAGGAGAGGGAGGAGAGGGGGGGGGAGGGGGAAAGGAAGGGGATTTTTTTTTGAGAGAGAGGGGTGAGAGGAAGAGGAGAAAAGAGAGAGAGAGGGAGAGGGAGAAAAAGAGAAAATGAGGAGAAAAGAAAGAGAGAGAGGAGAGAGAGGAGAGAGGAGAGGAGAGAGAGGAGAGGAGAGGGGAGAGAAGAGGAGGGGAAGGAGGGGGAAAAGAGAGGAAGAGGAGGAGAGAGAGAAAAGAGAGAGGGGAGGGAGAGAGAGAAAGAGAAGAGAGGGAGCCCAAAAAAAGGAGAAAAGAGAGAGGGGGATGGGGGAGAGAGAGAGGAAGGAGAGAAAAGGGAGAGAGGGAGGAGAGAGAAAAGAGAGAGGGGAGAGGAGGGAGAGAGAGTGGAGGAGAGGGAGAGATGAGGAGAGAGGGAGAGAGAGAGAGAGAGAGGGAGGGAAGGACGGGGGAAAGTAGAAGGGAAAAGGGGAAAGAAGGGAATGTGCATAAAAAAAACAAGTGAAATCCAGTCCGAAAAAAACAAAAAAAAAAAAAAACAACAAAAAAGTCACCCCCCCAAAAAAAAAAAAAAAAAAAAAAAAAAAAGGGGTCACCAGCATAGAAAAACCCCAACAAAATTAAAACATAAAAAACGGGGTAAGATATTAAGACAGGAAAAAAAAATATACCAAAATAGTTGTGAAAGTTTTTTGTTTTTTGGGGACGAAGGGAAAATTTTAAGGGGTTTTACAAATAAATATCCACAAATAAGTTACGGGATAAACTATATTTTTTCTAAGCTTAACAAGAAAAAAATAATGAAGAGAGAGAGAGGAAAAAGGGGAGAGAGAGAGAGAGAGAGAGAGAGTGAAAAGACAAAGAGAAAGGAAGAGGAGAGAGGGAAGAGAGAGGGGGAGACCGAGAGCGAGAGAGAGAGGGGAGAGAGAAAAGGGAGGGGGGGAAGGGGGGGAGGGGGGAAAGAGAAGGGGGGAAGAGAGAGGAGAGAGAGAGAGAAGAGGGAAGAGGAGATCGGGGAAGGGTTGAAGAGGAGGGAGAGGAGGAGAGGAGAGAAGAGAGAGAGGAAAAAAGGAGGGAGGAGAGGGGAAGCGAAGGGGGAGAGAGGGAGCCCAGGGGGGGAGGGAAAGAGAGGGAGGGAGGGAAGAGAGAGAGAGGGGAGAGAGAGAGGAAAGGGGAGGGGACGGGGGAAGGGAGAGGAGAGGGGGGAGAGGAGAGATGAGGAAGAGGAAGAGAGAGAGAGAGGAGGGGGGACAGACAAAAGGGAAGAGGGAGAGAGGGGGGAGAGCAGAGAGGGGAGAGACAGGGGCGAAAAGGGGGAAAAGAGAGAGGGAGAAAAACAGGAGAAAAGGGGAGAGAGAAAGAGAGAGAGAAAGGGAGGGGAGGGAAAAAAACCAAAATTGGACCCTAAAAGGGAAACCAAAAAGGGAAAAGGGGGAAAAAGGGGAAGAAAAAGGAAAAAGGCGGAAAAGGAGAAGGAAGGGAAAAGGAGAGCAAAAAGAGGGGAGAAAATGGAGATGATAAAGGGGGGGGAAGGGGGGATAAAATTGGAGGAGAAAAAGCCCTAAAGGGAAAAAAGAGAGAAAAAAGAAGAGGGAGAAGAGAGAGAGGGAGGAGGAGAGGGGAGAGGGGGGGGGAGGAGAGAGAGAGATGATGGAGAGGAGGAGAAGAGAGAGGGGGAGAGAGAGGGGGAGAGAGAGGGGGAGGTTTGGGGCGGAAGAGAGAGAAAAAAAAGGGGGGAAACCCAAAGGAAAAAGAAAAGGATAGGAGACCGGGGAAAGGAGGGAAAAAAGGGTAAAAAATTTAAGGGGAGGGGAAGAGAGGGGGGGAAAAGGGAAGAGGGGAAGAGAGAGAGGGAGGAAGAGGGGAGAGAGAGAGGGGAGAGAGACGAGATGGAGAAGGGGGGGGGGGGGAGAAAACAAAAGGGGACAAAAAACCCAAAGGGAGGAGGGGGGGGAAAGGACGGAGTGGAGAGGGGGAGGGGAGACAGGGAAAAAAAGGGAGAAGGAAAACCCCAGGAAAGGAGGAAAAAGAAGGGGGAAAAAAAAACAGAGAAAAAAGGGAAGACAAAGGAATAAAAGGGGGAAGAAAAACAAGGGCGAGGATGAAAAAAGATTTGGCGGGAGGAGGAGGAAGACGATAAAGAGGGGAAGGGGAAAAAGGAGAGGGGGGGGGCAGAGTGAGAAAAGAGAAAAAAAGGGGAGGAAAAACAAAAAGAACGAAAAAAAGTGAGTGGAAAGGAAAAAAGGAAAGCGGGGAAGCAAAAAAGAGGAAGGGGAAAAAAATAAATTTTCTTTTCCCAATAATTTAAAGGGGCCCAAACCAAAAAAAATTGTGGGCCACAAAAAGGCCTTTTTGGGGGTTTTTTTCAAATTTTTCTAAAAAAAGGGGAGGGAAAAAGGAACCCCAAAAACCAGGAAAAGGAAAAACCAAGGGGAAGGAAGTGGGGAGTTAAAATTTTGGTAAACCCGGGGAAAAACCCCCGGGATGATGTTGGGAGGAAGGAAAAGGAAAAGTTTTTTTTTTAGAGAGGAAAAAGAAAAAATTGATTAATGGCAAGGAATTTTAATTTGAATGGAGGGAAAGGGAAAAATAGGAAACCAATTTCCCCAAAAAAAGGGTTTTGTAGGAAATTTTTTGGGGGAAATAAAATTAAAAGGGGTTTGAAAAAAAAAAATATTTTAAAGGAGGGGAATAAATTTTAATTTTGGGTTTTTTCCTTAAACAAATTTTAAAACCCTTTTTAAACGGGTTTTTTTAAGATAAAAAGCCGAAAAATTGGAAAGAAAGAGGGAGAGGAAAGAGAAAAAAAAGGGAAAAGAAAAAACGAGAAGGGAGTTTGGGGGGGAAAAAAGGGAGAAGTTGGAAAAAAAGGGGAAGGAAAAAAAAAGAAAGAGAAGAAGGAAAAAAAAAAAGGGGGGGGGGGGAGAAAAAAAAGAAAAAAAAAAAGTAAAGAAAAAAAAAGGAAAAATAAATGGGAAAAATTCCTAAAAATTTTAAAAAATATTTTTAAGTATCAAAAAAAAGTTTTCCCTGAATGGAAATTTTAAAGGGGGAAATTTTAAAAAAATTATGTAAAAAAACAGAAAGGGGAAAAAGGAGGGGGGGAAAAAAACCAAAAAAAAGGAAAAAGAAAAAAGAAGAGAGTTTGCCCCGAAAAGGGAAAGGAAAAGGGGAAAGAGAAAGAAAAGAAGGGAGAAAAAGGGGAGATTGAAAGATAAAGAGAAAAGAAAAAAGTTATTAGAAAGAAAAGAACCAAAGGGAATTTAAAATTAACCCCGACAAAAAAAAACCATTTTTAAGTTTAAAAAAGGAAAAACAAGGGCAGAAAAAATTGCATTTTAATTTCTCTCTCTCTCTTTTTCTCTTTTCTCTCTTTTCCTCTCTTTTCTCTCTCTCTCCTCTCTCTTCTCTCTCCCCCCAAGAAATAGATAACCCGCAAAAATTTTGGACACAGAAGGACAAAGAGATTTCATGTTATTAAACCCCACTTTTACCCACTCTTTTTTATCCGTTTTAAAGAGAGAGAGAGAAAAGAAGGGAGGGAGAGAGAGAAAAGGGGAGAGGGAGAGGGGAGAGAGAGAGAGAAAAGAAAATGAGAGAGAAAAGAGGGAGGGAAAGAAAACAAAAAAAAAATATAAAAATTAAATGGAAAAAATGTTTTTTTGGAAAAAAGGGGAAAGGGAAAAAAAAAAAAAGAAAAAAAAGGGGGGAAAAGAAAAAAAGAAAAAAAGAGAAAAAAAAAAAGAAAAAAGGAAAAAGACCAAGAAAAAGGATAAAAGAAGAAAAAGACCGAGAAAAAAAAAAACCAAAAAAAGGAGAAAAAAAAAGGAAAAAAGGAGAAAAAAAGAGGGGAAAAATGGAGAAAAAAAGGAAAGGGGAAAAGGAGGGGGAGGGGGAGGGGGAGGGGGAGGGGGAAAAAAAAAAGGGGGGAAAAAAAAAAAAAAATAAGAAACAAAAAGGAAAGGGGAAGGAGGGGGAAAAAGGAAAAAAAGAGGGGAAAAAGGGGAAAAGAGGGGGAAGGGGGAGGGGGAAGGGGGAAGGGGGGGAGGGGGGAAGGGGGGAAGGGGGAAAAAGGAAAAGAGGGGAGGAGGGGGAGGGGGAGGAGGGGGAGGGGGAGGGGGAGGGGGAGGGGGAGGAGGGGGAGGGGGAGGGGGAGGAGGGGGAGGAGGGGGAGGGGGAGGAGGGGGAGGGGGAAAGAAAAAGGAGAAAAAAAGGGGGAGAAGGAAGGGGGGAGGAAACAAAAAAATAATTTTTAAAAAATAAAATGATAAATGGGGGAAAAAAGGAAGAAGGAAAAGATGGGAAAAAAATAAAAATTAAAAAAAAGAAGGGGGAAAGAAGAAGAAAAGAAAAAGGGGGAAGGGAAGAGACCCAAAAAGGGAAGAAAAAGAGAAAAAAAAGGAGAGGGAGAAGGAGAGAAAAGGAGGGGGAAACCAAGGGTTTTTTAACAAAAAAGGGTTTTAAGGGATAATAATTTTTAGTTTTAAAAATATTAAGGGGGGTTTCCAAATACGAGGGAAGGGAACCTTTTTTCCCTGCAACCCATCACAAACGGGGGGAAAAAAAATTTCCGTGGGATCCCCTTTTTGGGGAAAAAAAAAAAACCCAAACCCAATTTGTTTAAAAAGTCGGGAAGGGTTTTTTGGCAGAAAAAGTTTTTAAAAGAAAAGAGATAAATGGGGGATAGAAAAAAAATTTTTTAAACCAAATAATATAAATAGATATTTTAATAGAAAAGGGACCCAAAAGAAAAGAAAATTTGATAAAAGGATAGATAAAAAAAGATAAAAAAAATAAATAAAAAAAAAATTTTGGAAAAAAAAAAACACACCAATGAAAATTTTAAAAAATTGGAAAAGGCCCTACCAAAAATTGAGGGGAAATAAGGGAAAAACAAGATTTTAAGGGGAAAAGGGCCCAAAAAATGAAAGAAAAAAAAGGGGGAGGGGGGGAAAAAGGAAAGGAAAAAGGGAGAGGGGGGAGGAGGCAAAGCAAAAAAAGGGGGAAAAAAAGGAGGAAGGGGGAAAAGGGGGCCCAAAAAAAAAAAAAAAGGGGGAAAAAAAGGGTGAGAGGGAAAAAAAAAGGGGGAGGAAAAGGAGAGGGGGGGAAAGGGGGGTGGGGGGGGGAAAAGGGGGAGGGGAAAGGAGGAGGGAAGGGGGGGAAAAGGAGGGGAGGAAAAGGAAAGGGGGGGAGGGGAAAAGAGGGGGAAGGGGGAGGGGAGGGGGAAGGGGAAGAGGAAAAAGGAAAAGGGAAAGGGGAAGAGGGGGAAAGGGGAAAAGGGGGAAAAAGGGGAAAAGGGGGAAAGGAAGGGGGGGGAGGAGGGGAAAGGGGGAGGAGGGGGAAAAACCCTTAATCAAATCCATTTTTTAATTAAAGTCAAAATTTTCCCTTTAATAAAATTTAAGAATATTATTATATAAAGTAAAAAGGAAAGGAAAAAGAACAGAAAAAAAGGAAAAGGGATGTTAAAAAAAAGGGAAAAAAAAAAAAAAAAAAAAAAAAAATCAACGACACATTAACAGAAAAAAAAAAACCCCAATAAAAAAAAAAAAAAAAAAAAAGAAAGGAAATTTTCAAAAACAGAAGAAAAAAAAATAACAAAAAAAATTGGGATGAAAAAAAAATTTGAGGAAAAAAAAAAAAAATTATGAAGAAAAAAAAAAATTTAACAAAAAATTTTAAATAAAAAACCCCAAAAAAAAACACCTAAAATAAAATAAAAAGTGGGTTAAGATGGAGATAAAAAAGACAAAAAAAAGGATCGTCTTTTCAAACAGGGAATTTTCCCCAACAATTTTTTTTAAAGGATTTTTTTTTTTTTTTTTTTTTCCCCCCCTTTGCCCCCCAGAACGGAAAATTTCCATTTTTTAAATTTGGCCCCCGTTAGATGTTTTTTAGGAAATAACCCAATTTTTAAAATAGATATGACCGGGTTATACCCTTTGGGCCCACTACCGTAGATAACATTTAAGTCGCCAGGAAAAACTTTTTTTTCTGTTTACAGACGGTGGTGGCTTTAATACTTCCCATTGCTAACCCCATGATTTCGGGAAAAGTTAGAAGGGGCTATCTGGAGAGTTTTTGTTTTCATTTTGTGTTTTCCCATCTGTGTCATTTTGGGGGGCTATAAATGAAAAAATAAAAAAAAAAAATATTACAAAGGGGGGTCCCCAACAGTAGAGTCGCCATCTAGTGTTTTTTTAAATAAAGTGCCCGTCCCGCTGTCGTCTTTCCCGAAAAAAAAATGCGTAGCGAAATTTAAAACCCGGGTCTATATTTTCAGATACAAAAAATTTTAAAACAACGCTGTGAAAACAGGGTAGGTTTTAAAAGTCATGAAAAAACTATTTGTGTATCATCTAAAGTGGCACAAAAAAAAACAGTAGTGAGCTATAATTCGTAAATTTCCCCCCGGCTGGCGACATAACTGCAGGTGGCGACTTTACTGTTACTACGGAAAGTTTAATTTGGTTTTTTAGTTACTTTTCGAATTTTTACCCTTTGGGACAACATAAAATTTTATATAGCAAAGGAAAAACTGGGTCTAAAGGGGGTTTAGTTAATAACTAAAAAAAAAACAAAAAAAGAAAAAATAGAAGGGGCAGATACGGGGAAGGGGGAAATAAGCAAAAAATTTAAATTTAAATTCTGTCTCTATAACCCAAAACCCCCCCCCAAAGAAAATTTTTATAAAAGGTTATCTTTTGTTAAGCTAGATAAAGACGCGTTGGGGAGTATTACGTACGATGATATTTTCCTATTATAACTTGGAGATCAATTTCCCTCAAAAAGTTTGCTTCTTTTAATAAGTTTACGAAGAGGCGAAGCTGCATAAGATCCCAGGCTGAATAAGATAAATGTATAAATAAACCAAAATCCCCAAAAAGGAAAGAAAAAAAATTGGAGATGGGAAAAAAAATTACAAAAATCAGTGGGAAAAAAAAAAAATCGAAGGTGGAAAAAAAAAATCGAAGAGGTGGGAAAAAAAAAAATCGAAGAGGTGGAAAAAAAAGGAAAAAAAATCGAAGCGGTGGAAAAAAAAAAATCGAAGAGGTGGAAAAAAAAAATCGAAGTGGTGGAAAAAAAAAAAAAATATTCGAAGAGGTGGAAAAAAAAAAAAAATATTCGAAGAGGTGGAAAAAAAAAAAAAACCGAAGAGGTGGAAAAAAAAGGAAAGAAAATCGGAGGTGGAAAAAAAAAAATCGAAGAGGTGGAAAAAAAAAAAAATTCGAAGTGGTGGGAAAAAAAAAAAAAAAATCGATGAGGTGGAAAAAAAAAAAAAAAAATCCAAGAGGTGGAAAAAACCGAAAAAATACCGATTAGAAAAAAAATCAGGATCGTAAATTTGAGAGAAAAAAATACAATAAACCTGACTAAAATAAATTCCTAAATGATATTAATAAACAAATTACCAAAAAAAGGAAGAAAACAAGAAGAAAATAAATAGGTATTCGAATCAAAGTGGAATAAGAGAAGAAAAAGAAACGTCGATGAGGAAGAAAAGGATGATCGTAAATTTAAGAACCACGAGCTTATCTCTCTCTCTCTCTCTCTCTCTCCTCTCTCTCTCTCTCCTCTCTCTCTCTCTTCTCTCTCTCTCTCTCTCTCTCTTCTCTCTCTCTCCCTCTCTCTCTCTCTCTCTCTCTCTCTCTCTCTCTCCTCTCTCTGTCTCCTCTCCCTTCTTAAACAGCCTGGTTTGTGCCGTAATTAAAGGTAAGACCCTTGTTTCCGGTTAGGTGAAGAGCGTTACTGCTTGCCCCCTCCTCCTCCTCCTCCTCCTCCTCCTCTCCTCTCTCCTCCCTCCTCCTCCTCCTTCCTCCTCCTCCTCCTCCTCTCCTCCTCCTCTTCCTCTCCTCTTCCTCTTCCTCTTCCTCTTCCTCTTCCTCCTCCTCCTTCTCCTCCTTCTCCTTTCTTTCCCCGCTAAACATTGGCAAGGAAATGAACCGAGTAGCGGGAGGATGGGGGTTAGATGACAGAGAGGAATGTGCCAGATTGGAGAGGATGAGAGAGGTGGAGAGAGAGGTTAACAGAGAGGAGGAAAATCGTGGGAGCAGAGGATGAGAGAGAGATGAGAGAGAGAGAGAGAGAGAGAGATGAGAGAAGAGAGAGAGAGATGAGAGAGAGGAGAGAGAGAGACGATAACAAGGAAAAGTAAGAAAAGGCTTTTGTTTCTTCACCCAAAAAGTTGACATTAATGTTGAAAAAGAATATTTTACATAATATTTTCTTCCCTTCACTCTTGAGCCTACTCTTCTCTCTCTCTTTCTCCTCTACTCTTTTCCCTCTCTTCTCTTCTTTCTCTCTCTCTCTCTCCGCTCCCTCTCTCTCTCTCTCGCTCTCTCTCTCTTCTCTCTCTCTCTCTCTCTCTCTTTTCTGCTTTGCTGTTCTTCTGTCTCTCTCTCTTCTTCTCTCTTCTGCTCTTTCTCTGCTCTTCGTCCTCGTTCTCGTGTTGTTTTTGTGTTTGTTGTGTGTGTGCTGGTTCGTGTTCGTTTGTGTGTGTGTGTGTGTGTGTGTGGTGTGTGGTAGTGGTGTGCGTGGTGTGTGTGTGTCGTGTTGGTGTGGTGTGTGTGTGTGTGTGTGTGTGTGTGTGTGTGTGTGTGTGTGTAGCTAACTAGAAGGAATACATATGAGGGAAAGCTATTAAAGCCTTGCTACATGAATTAATCCCAAAGGAAATCAAAGTAATGTTCCCCAGAAATAATGATCCATATTGCTAAGTGAGATATTTAAGGTGTGATACGAAGAAGGGCAAGGAAGGGAGAGGAATACAAAGGAATACAAAGGAAGAACAAACAGCAATAGGTGCTACTAGGCCCAACGAGGCTGTCTGTGTGACTACTTTCTACCACTATAGTTTCTACGTGTCAGAGGTAAATGAATAGCAAAATCGAAGGAGGAAGAGCGAAGGAAGGGAAGGAGGGAAAAAGGAAGGATGAAAGGGAGAGGAGAAGGAAGAAAAGATGGAAGGGAGGGGAGGGAAGGAAGGGAGAGGAGAGGGAAGGAAGGAAGAAATGATGGAGAAGGAAGGAAAGTATGGAAGGAAGGGGAGGGAAGGAAGGAGAGAAGAGGAAGGAAGGAAGAAAAGATGGAGAAGGAGGGAATGATGGAAGGGAGGGGGGTGGTTGGGGATGGTTGAGGCATGGAAAGGTAGGGAGGGAAGAAGGAAGGAAGGATGAAAAGATGGAGAAGGAAGGAATATGGAAGGAAGGAAAGTCGTTGGGAGTTGTGGGAGGTTGAGATGTGGGGTTGTAGGGGTCACAGGGGGGGGGGGGGGCGTGGGGGGTTACGGGGTTGAAAGGTGGGGTTGTATGACAGAATGGTTGTTTAATGGCAGTATGTTGTAATAACCCCTTGAGATCCAGAACGAAATTTCCATTGTAATTTGGCTACCATTAGATAATTTTTAGTGAGTATAAGCAATATGTAATAGATTATGACCTGTTTAGTATCCTTGTCCACTAGCTAATTTGATGTATTACGTAACTTTTCGGAATTTCATGGCTAACAACATACGATTTTTTATAGCAAAGGAAAGATCTGGGTGTGAAGGGGTTAATCAATGGTTGTATTGATGGTAGTATGGTTGTATTAATTAATGGTTGTATTGATGGTAGTATGGTTGTATTAATTAATGGTTGTATTGATGGTAGTATGGTTGTATTAATTAATGGTTGTATTGATGGTAGTATGGTTGTATTAATTAATGGTTGTATTGATGGTAGTATGGTTGTATTAATTAATGGTTATCTTGATGGTAGTATGGTTGTATTAATTAATGGTTGTATTGATGGTAGTATGGTTGTATTAATTAATGGTTGTATTGATGGTAGTATGGTTGTATTAATTAATGGTTGTATTGATGGTAGTATGGGTATAATATGGTTATCTTGATGTAGTATGGTTGTATTAATAAGGTTGTATTGATGGTAGTATGATGTATTAATTAATGGTTGTATTGATGGTAGTATGGTTGTATTAATTAATGGTTGTATTGATGGTAGTATGGTTGTATAATTAATGGTTATTTGATGGTAGTATGGTTGTATTAATTAATGGTTGTATTGATGGTAGTATGGTTGTATTAATTAATGGTTGTATTGATGGTAGTATGGTTGTATTAATTAATGGTTGTATTGATGGTAGTATGGTTGTATTAATTAATGTTTATTGATGGTAGTATGGTTGTATTAATTAATGTTTATTGATGGTAGTATGGTTGTATTTAAGTTTAGATGGAGTATGGTTGTATTAATTAATGGTATATGATGTAGTATGGTTGTATTAATTAATGGTTGTATTGATGGTAGTATGGTTGTATTAATTAATGGTTGTATTGATGGTAGTATGGTTGTATAATTAATGGTTGTATTGATGGTAGTATGGTTGTATTAATTAATGGTTGTATTGATGGTGTATGGTTGTATTAATTAATGGTTGTATTGATGGTAGTATGGTTGTATTAATTAATGGTTGTATTGATGGTAGTATGGTTGATTAATTATGGTTGTATGATGTAGTATGGTGTATTAATTAATGGTGTATTGATGGTAGTTGGTTGTATTAATTAATGGTTGTATTGATGGTAGTATGGTTGTATTAATTAATGGTTGTATTGATGGTAGTATGGTTGTATTAATTAATGGTTGTATTGATGGTAGTATGGTTGTATTAATTAATGGTTGTATTGATGGTAGTATGGTTGTATTAATTAATGGTTGTATTGATGGTAGTATGGTTGTATTAATTAATGGTTGTATTGATGGTAGTATGGTTGTATTAATTAATGGTTGTATTGATGGTAGTATGGTTGTATTAATTAATGGTTGTATTGATGGTAGTATGGTTGTATTAATTAATGGTTGTATTGATGGTAGTATGGTTGTATTAATTAATGGTTGTATTGATGGTAGTATGGTTGGATTAGACAAATTAGGCTCATCTGTACGTCATGCCCGGCCGTTACCTGACCCTAATTACGCCCAGGTGACGCGAGGGAACACCTGTCAGGCCTAAGAATGATGGAAGTATTATTACAGGAATGTACACCGTGACACACACACACACACACACACACACACACACACACACACACACACAGTCACAAACGCACACACACACACACACACACACAGTCACACACGCACACATACACACACAGTCACACACACACACGAATACATATACAAAGACAAATGGACGTGTGTGTGTGTGTGTGTGTGTGTGTGTGTGTGTGTGTGTGTGTGTGTGTGTGTGTGTGTGTGTGTGTGTGTGTGTGTGTGTGTGTGTGTGTGTGTGTGTGTGTGTGTGTGTGTGTGTGTGTGTGTGTGTGTGTGTGCGTCTGTGTGTTATGCTTACCAAAATTGGACCCACAAGATACTTTGATAAGTTTGCGAAGCTTCAGCGTTCATGCAAACTCGACAGGTCACCCATTTAAAGTTTGAAAATAGGTTGAGGAGGTTTTGCCTGCTCTCTCTCTCTCTCTCTCTCTCTCTCTCTCTCTCCTCTCTCTCTCTCTCTCTCTCTCTCTCCTGCCCAGTACCATGTTAAAAGTAATTCCAGGAAAAATACTTCACTGATATCAACACAAACGCATCGCCACACACAAAATATAAAAACTGACTCATAATTCGTTGTGCTGTAAAAATATGTTCCCATTTACCTCTCCTCACCTGACAAGTTAATTATGTAAAAGCTCACCTGCGGCCTCATTCACCCAGATTAAAATCCTCAAAAACATACCACGTCCTGTACACACTCTGCTGGCCCTCCGCTAAAAACAAGTACAGATATAATTTAGTAGTTGGGTCACAATATATGGCGGAATAATCGGGTCGTTTCAGTGAGCTCGTTCTGGTCAAACAAATCCACACATGACTAAGCAATATTAATGATGACTTAGTAAGATTTTCCCTATATGACATAAAACAGATGTAGAGTGATTTATCTGGTGTGTGTGTGTGTGTGTGTGTGTGTGTGTGTGTGTGTGTGTGTGTGTGTGTGTGTGTGTGTGTGTGTGTGTGTGTGTGTGTGTGTGTGTTTTTTACATTTTGTGCCTATAGCGTCTGTAGGCAGTGGTGATCCAGGGCTCGGATGGTAGGCTCTGGAGGTTCACTTGAGGGTTCTGATGGTTGGTCCTCGCCCGTGGTGGCGCAGGCAGGATTCTTATAGTGACGCCTGTGATTACAGGCTCATGCCGTCCCCTGTGTCCTCCGATGCACTCGCAATCGAAGGTAGAGTTGATGGGCAGGGCATGTGGGTGTTCTTAGGCCACTCGACGGTGCAGAAAGGTTTTGGGTTTCTTCGGGGATCGAACTCGGGTCACCAAGAACGCCAGTCGGAGACGCTAACCACTCCGCTACCGCCTCCCGTGTGTGTGTGTGTGTGTGTGTGTGTGTGTGGTGTGTGTGTGTGTGTGTGTGTGTGTGTGTGTGTGTGTGTGTGTGTGTGTGTGTGTGTGTGTGTGTGTGTGTGTGTGTGTGTGTGTGTGTGTGGTGTCGTTTACTAATTGTTGTTTACCTAGTTGTGATATACGGGATATAACCTACACTCGTGGGGTCCCGTCTCCATATCTCAGTTGGTCAAGTTTTCCTTAAATAAAGTGTGTGTGTGTGTGTGTGTGTGTGTGTGTGTGTGTGTGTGTGTGTGTGTGTGTGTGTGTGTGTGTGTGTGTGTGTGTGTGTGTGTGTGTGTGTGTGTGTGTGTGTGTGTGTGTGTGTGGGGTGTGTTGGTTCCAAAAATATATATATTCACGCATCGCTTGTTTCCCATGCACCCACATTCACCACCATTGCAAAACCACTTACCAAAACCCCATTTCTGCCCCCCCCCTACCCTCCTCACCTATAGGGCGCGGCGCTCCCCATTGTCTGAGCGATGGCGGGGTGGGGTGGGGGGGTGAGGGGGTGAGAAATATTCCAAGCAGTCCAGCCGAAAGGAAAAAATGTATAGAAAATGTTACCTGTTCTTGTCCGGTTGGGAATATTGTTCGGCGCACGGGAGGAAGGGAGGGAAGGAAGGGGCGGAAGGAAGGGGAGAGATAAAGGGGAAGGGGAAGGGAGGGGGAAAGGAAGGAGAAGATGGGGAGAAAGGAAAGGGAAGAGGAAGGAAGGGAGATAAGGGAAGGAGAGGGAGGAAAAGGAGAGTGAGGGGAAGAAGGGAAGGAAGGGAAAGGAAGGGGAAGGAAGGAAGGAAAGGGAGTGAAGAGGGAAGGGAAAGAAGGGGAGGAAGGGAAAGGGAAGGGGAGGAAGGGAAAGGAAGGGAAAGGGAGAGAAGGGGAGGAAAGGAGGAAGGGCAAGGGAGGGTAAGGGAAAGAGGGAAGGAAAAGGGAGAGGAAAGGGAGAGAAAGGGAGAGATAAGGGAAGGGGAAGGAGAGGAAGGGTAGGAAAGGGAGAGATAATGGGAGGTGAAGGGAGAAGGAAAGGAGGAAAGGGAGAGATAAGGGGAAGGTGAAGGGAGAGATAAGGGAAGGTGAAGGGAGAGGAAGGGGAGGAAAGGGAGAGATAAGGGAAGGTGAAGGGAGAGGAAGGGAAGGTGAAGGGAGAGTAAGGGTAGGAAAGGGAGAGATAAGGGAAGGTGAAGGGAGAAGGAAAGGGAGGAAAGGGAGAGATAAGGGAAGGTGAAGGGAGAGGAAGGGTAGGAAAGGGAGAGATAAGGGAAGGTGAAGGGAGAGGAAGGGGAGGAAAGGGAGAGATAATTGAAGGTGAAGGGAGAGGAAGGGTAGGAAAGGGAGAGATGAGGGAAGGTGAAGGGAGAAGGAAAGGCAGAGGAAGGGGAAGGGAGAGGAGGAAAAGTCTGACCTCTGAAGGAAAAAGGATAGCCTAAAGGATTTTTTTTCTCGATACATAAAAATCTGTAGACTTCATTTTTTTGGGTGTCTTCTGGTGAAAAAAAAATATATAAGAAAAATATTAAGAAGTTTGCAGTGTTCTTAGTATTCAGCTTTTTTGTGTGTGTGTTTATATTATGATACGAATTTTTTTTAGGATGTTTCTGTAGGCAACTGACATTAAATTATTATTATTATTATTATTATTAAAACATCCTTTGTATTGTATTTCGTTGCGTTATTTACATACATCTTTTCAACAATATTTTACATTTCTCACATTTTTTTCATTTCACATTTTTTTTTTTTTAATGACCGTTTTCTTCCACACATCTTTTTACATTTTTCACATTATTTTGATTTTACAATAATTTTTTTTCGTGACCGTATGTATGAGAGGCGGGTCACTTTTCACCCTTCACAAACTTTCTAATTCTTTTCTTCATCTTCCGTCAATAGTTTCGGCCTCACGTTTAACCTAGAAAGCGATAACAAGGGGAACCAATAGCAGCATGTCCCAAACACGTCCATACATCACCATACAATGAGGGAACACAACACACACACACACACACACACACACACACACACACACACACACACACACACACACACACACACACACACACACACTACACACACACACATTTGTCTCTCAATAACTAAACACAATAATATACCGTAAAGTCATGTCCATATAAGGATCTTAAAACAATACTTCACCTCTAGTTCCTTCTCCTCCTCCTCCTCTACCTTCTACCCCTCCTCCTCCTCTTCCTTCTCCCTCTCCTCTTTCTCATCTTACCCATACTCCTCCTCCTCTTTCTCTTCTTACCCATCCTCCTCTTTCTCTTCTTACCCATCCTCCTCCTCCTCTTCCTTCTCCCTCTCCTCTTTCTCATCTTACCCATACTCCTCCTCCTCTTTCTCTTCTTAGCCATCCTCCTCTTCTTTCTCATCTTACCCATACTCCTCCTCCTCTTTCTCTTCTTACCCATCCTCCTCTTCTTTCTCTTCTTACCCATACTCCTCCTCCTCTTCCTTCTACGCCTCCTCTCTCTCTTCTTACCATACTCCTCCTCTTCCTTCTACTCCTCCTCTTCCTTCTACGCCTCCCACGAAACGCCTTCACACCATATAAAGTATTTAATCACACGTTTCCTTAATATAACCACTTGAAAGCTGTTAAGTCACATTTTTCTTCATTATCCACAACCCCAAAAAAAAGTCAGTTGTCTCTCAGTATTACGTTCTCGCACGCTCACACACACAGACAGACAGACAAACCGGCTTGGCTAACAAATTACCAAGCCATTTAAGGATTGGTTTCAGACCCTAAGTGCCCATTAAGAGACCAGCTGACCCATTACTGCGAACGACCCTTTGTTCTCACCTTTGTCTCAGGTAATGGGACTTAGGACTCAACGCAGGACCACCAGGACCCTTTCCTTACTATCCTTCTAAGGATTTCTGGAGGTGTAGAGGAAACGAAGGAGGAGGAGGAGGAGGAGGAGGAGGAGGAGGAGGAGGAAGCGGGGGAGGAGGAGGAGGAGGAGGAGGAGGAGGAGGAGGAGGAGGAGGAGGAGGAGGAGGAGGAGGAGGAGGAGGAGGAGGAGGAGGAGGAGGAGGAGGAGGAGGAGGAGGAGAGGAGGAGGAAGGAGGAGGAGGAGGAAGGAGAAGGAGGAGGAGGAGGAGGAGGAGGAGGAGGAGGAGGAGGAGGAGGAGGAGGAGGACCCGCTTTCCTTCCTCTCTTAAGGATTTCTGGAGATGGAAAGGAAACGAAGGATAAGGAGGAGGTGGTGGAGGACAAGGAAGAGGAGGAGGAAAAGGAGGAATACATAGGAAATACAGATAGGTTCCAGGAAACCTATTGGTTTATAACGAGGGTATCTGCTGAACTACACACTTCTAACTATCAAACTACATGTAAGAGAACAGTTGGAAAAGGATACCATGTCCCTAAAGAAGATAGGAACATGGAAGTTTCGTAGTGAAGAAAGAAAGGATATGCAGTATGCTATGAGGAAGATGAGGAATATACAAAGGAATACAAAGGAAACACAAACAGCAACAGACCGATAGGTCCTTACAAGACTGTTTGCTTTAACTATACTACACTAACTAGATAATAAGAGAGAAAGGATAGGAAGTAGAAGGCTCCTCCTCACCCACCCATCCCTCCAGCCGAAGCTGGCCGGAAAAGAAGTGATACCATGCAATATAGAAAAACTGCATGGAATTTGTGAGGAAAGTTGAAAGCTCTAATCTATGGCTAACTACTACTAGTTTGTGGGGGTAGGTTTAGTGCTTGATAGATAGGTCATGTTATGTGTGTTTTGTAATGGTGTGAACACAGTGTGGAGGTTCAAGGGTGGTGCGGCAGCCTTGCCTGGCGCTTTCTTGGGAGGCAGCAGTCAATCAGGCCCCAGCTCCGTTCAATCCACTGCGGATTGTGTACTTTCCATGTAGGACGCCGTACACTTCAATGCCTCCTGCAGCAGTGACCCCTGGTACCTTAAATCCCGATGGTGGTCACTAACTGTCAGGACCCTAACTGAACCACAGCCCGTCACAGGTCGAGAGTAGTAGTGGTAACCGTTAACTCGGGACTATCTGTGTGTGTTATGAGGTCTAATGTAGTGTTGGTGTAGGCTCAGTGTGGAAGTTCAGGGGTGGTGCGGCAGCCTTGCCTGGCGCTTTCTTGGGAGGCAGCAGTCAATCAGGCCCCAGCTCCGTTTCAATCCACTGCGGTAGTGCACTTTCCAAGTAGGACGCCGTGCACTTCAATGCCCCCTGCAGCAGTGACCCCTGGTATATAAATCCCGATGGTGGTCACTAACTGACAGGGCCCTTACTGAACCACAGCCCGTCACAGGTCAAAAGTAAAAGGAGGAGGAGGAGGAGGAAGAGGAGGAAAGGAAATGAAGGACAAGGAGGAGGAGGAGGAGGAGGAGGAGGGGAGGAGGAGGAGGAGGAGGAGGAGGAGGAGGAGGAGGGATTACAAAGGATTACAAAGGAAACACAAACAGCATCAGACCGATAGGTCCTTACAAGGCTGTTTGCTTTAACTACACAAGGAGGAGGAGGAGGAGGAGGAGGAGGAGGAGGAGAGGAGGAGGTGGGGAAGAAGGGAGGAGGAGGAGGAGGAGGAGGAGGAGGAGGAGGAGGAGGAGGAGGAGGAGGAGGAGGAGGAGGAGGGGGAGGAGGTGGGGGAAGAAGAGGAGGAGGCAAAATGAACGAAGAATTGAAAGACATGAAACAGTGAAAATAAAAACTTTCGGATTACGTTACTTTTCTATATTTTTCACTTTGCTTGATCCTCTTTTCCTTTTTGGGTGCACCTTTTCCTTCTTTCATTGTTATTCATTACTATTGTATTCTTAACGTGCCTCCTTTCCTTGCCCTCCTTGTGTGTACATTCCGCTTTGCATTATTCTTGACCCTACAGACATATTTTCCCTTTCCCTTCTCATTTGCATTTTCTTGTGTCCCCTTTATACTGCTAACCCTTCCTCTTTGCCTCCCTTACCTTCCTCCTCCTCCTCCCCTCCTCCTCCTCCTCCTCCTCCTCCTCCTCCTCCTCCTCCTCCTCCTCCTCCTCCTTCTCCTCCTCCTCCTCCTCCTCACTCCTCCCTCCTCCTCCTCCTCCTCCTCCTCCTCCTCCCTCCTCCTCCTCCTCCTCCTCCCTCCTCCTCCTCCTCCTCCTCCTCCTCACTCCTCCCTCATTCCTCCTTCTCCTCCTCAAAAACACCCATAAATCAGGACTTCTTTTACCCTTATCGTCTGTGAACTGACTTTCATCTTGTCTCTTATCTCCCTTACGCCCTCCCTCGCGACCTCTTCTGCTTCCAGAGAAAAGGGAGGAAAAGGCAGGTCTTCTCTCCTCCTCCTCCTCCTCCTCCTCCTTCTCCTCCTCCTCCTCCTCCTCCTCCTCCTCCTCTCCCTCGATCCCAGGATAAAGGCCGAGGGTTGTACGGAGAGACAATACAAGGGATGAGGTAAACCACAGCGACTTAGGCCAGAGAGAAAAAAAGAAGGAAGGAAGGAAGAGAAAAGTACCAAAACGTAATGTGCGGTTTCTTGCTTTTCATTTTTCTGGTGAGTTTTTTTGTTTTTTTAGTCTCTCGTTAAGACTGCGAATACTTAAGGGAGGTTTTATATCTTGTTTTATTTATATGTGTCAAGGAGTAGAGAGTTTGAATGTTTAATGATATGATAGTTTGACTTATTGATTGAGACAAAGTTTGGGTTTCAGGCACGGCTGTTTTCCTTTGTTTCCCCCGTTTTTTTGGGCTATTAGTGCGAAGTTACTGTGTCATGTTATATTTAGATTGGACAACAAAATACACAGTAACTAAATCGAGAGAGAAAGACAGAAGAATAAGCCATACAGAAGTATAAAAGAGAATATATAGTTTTTATAGTAGTGACAAGACAGAGATACATGACTAAAACAGGGACACACACACACACACACACACACACACACACACACACACACAACACACACACACACACACACACAACACACCACACACACACGCACGCACACACACACACACACACACACACACACACACACACACACACACACCACAGACACACAGACACAGGCAACACAAAGCAACATGACACAACGGACAGTGGATCCCACACACCACTACATCCATACAACACCCACCACCCCTCCGCACACACACACCCACACCCACCACACCCACTCAGAAGGTCGAGAAGGAGAGACGAGAAACTTGGCTAGGAACGGAATTTTGATTCTCTCTCTCTTCCTTCACTGTCTCTTCTCTCTTCTGTCTTATCTCTCTGTCTCCTCTCTCTCTCTCTCTCTCTCTCTCTGTTTGCCGTCACTGTCTCATTCTATCATTTTTTCTTATATCTCATCTGCGTTCTCTACTCTCTTCTCTCTCTCTCTCTCTCTCTCTCTCTCTCTCTCTCTCTCTCTTCGTCACCGTATTTTCCCATCACTCACTAACATACAATATAACGATAAATTGCGATCCCACGTTCGGTTCCCCTTCCCTTACTCCCAGTTTTATTTATTCAATCTGTGTTTCTCGTCTCGCCTATTCGCATTTCCTCTCCTCCCCTTCGCGCCTCTCCCTCTCCCCTCGACCATAATCTCACACCCTGTTCATATTTTCATCCTTACTCCTCGTTCACAACACATTTTCATCACATAAAGCTCAAAGTCTATCATATTGGATACTTTACACAGGATTTATTTTCAGATTTTTATATAACTGTCCTTCGGTTTTCAGTTTTCATGTTATTCAAATTCATCTATGCGTTCATATTATTTGCCAGTTTTCAGTTAACCAAAATATCAAAGTTTATCACAACGAATACTTTTCTATTAATCCAGTATATATATTTTTCTTAACTGGGTAAAGTTTTCGTGCTAGAATTCATTATTAATCTTCTAAGTCTTAATTTTTTTCGTAATTTGTTGTTGTTTACATGTATTTTTCACACCATTGCTTCTCCTCTATTTTTCTTTATCCCTCATTTTTTCTTTTAATAATGTATTCTTTTCCCTTTCAATTCAATTCTGTGTTCTTTCTTCTAATGAGTATTTTCATATTTGCATTCACACACAGTCATTACTAATTCTCCTACAAGTACAATATTGCTTTAGTTCCTCTTTATGGTCTTCTATCTTCCTTGTCTACCTAGTTTAGTTTAACGGATTACAAAAGGAGTAGTACGGATTACAATACTTTTCAATTAGTCACTACATTCTTTCTCTTCAACTTTATTTCTTGTTCTCAATACGCGAGGAATTTCTTGCTGCTACTATTATATTTTTTTCATTATTTACAGTGTTATATACAAATTAGTCTTTTACTTCCCTAGTTCAACATTTTCGCTAATCTAAATTATCGTAGCTTTACTTCTACTACTACTGCTTCTGTTTCTACTACTACTATTGTACTACTACTGATGCTGTTTCTACTACTACTATTGTACTACTACTGATGCTACTTCTACTACTGTTTTACTACTACTGCTGCTGTTTCTACTACTACTATTTTACTACTACTGATGCTACTTCTACTACTATTTTACTACTACTACTGCTGTTTCTACTACTACTATTTTACTACTACTGCTGTTGTTACTACTACTACTATTTTACTACTACTGCTGCTGTTACTACTACTACTATTTTACTACTACTGCTGCTACTTCTACTGCTACTATTTTACTACTACTGCTGCTACTTCTACTACTACTATTTTACTACTACTGCTGCTGTTTCTACTACTACTATTTTACTACTACTACTGCTGTTTCTACTACTACTATTTTACTACTACTGCTGCTGTTTCTACTGCTACTATTTTACTACTACTGCTGCTACTTCTACTACTACTACTATTTTACTACTACTGCTGCTGTTACTACTACTACTATTTTACTACTACTGATGCTACTTCTACTACTACTATTTTACTACTACTGATGCTACTTCTACTAATTTTTTTTTTTTATTCTATTCTTTAAGTATTTGGCAATATAATAAGGTCAGTCACCAGCATCATTACTCTCTTGTTGTTTTCTTTATTTTTGTAGGTCTAAATTTCTAGCAAAATATCTTACTTTCTTATCGTTTGCACTTCGCTTCACATGCCTGATTAAGTGCATTTCTTGCTTATTTTTCTGCTTCATCTTGTAATTCTATACACTCTCCGTTCTATGCATCACTTACATAGTGAATTAGTTTTTCACGTTATTTCGTTCTCTCTCAATTATGTTATTCATTACTGTTCTCGGTTCTTACATTAAATCCTGTTGTTGTTGTTGTTGTTTTTTACTTTATTCCTACAGGTCAGGAGCTTCAGCTGGACTACTGAGAACTATCTTTGACTTTTCAGGAATGTTTATATTATTCCTAGCTTAACATACATACATGGGTTACTATTCTATTCTATTCTATTCTATTCTTCCCTCTTCTCTCACAACATATTTATATCTCAAAATGTTTACTCTTTCTCCCATTCCCAACATTTATCTCCTTTATGCTTTACTTATTGCTTTGTGTTCCTTTATATTCCCAACGAAGTAACAACACAGTTTTACTTAACAATCCTTCCTTCTTTTCTTTGCCCCTCTTTACTCACTTTCTACATACCAAATATTTTCCTTAACATTCAGAAATAAACAACACATTTTTCCCCCACTATTTAATATATCCTGTCATTTCTCATTCCCATATATTCCTCTTTCGTCCATTCCATGTTATATTTGTATCCCATGTAGTACAGTATGTCACACTATAAACTTATAAAAAAAACCCACTAAAACAACAACAACTAAATATTAACACTAGAAAACTAAAGAAAAACTATAAATACAAAACCCCCCATTAAAATACTATAATATATAACACACTAAATACACTATAAACCACACCACATTGCCCCCTTATCACTCACTCTCTACATACATATATGCATATACCAAATCATTTCCTTATCCTTCAGAAATAAACAGCTTCAATATTTCCCCTCCAATATTTAATATCCTTTGATGTCATTTTAGCCTTCAAACATTATATTTCTATCCCATGTAGTACAGTATGTCACACAATACAGGATATTAACCACGCCTTATTTTCCTTCCACTATGTATATATTTTCATTTTTCATTCCCATATATTCCTCTTTCGTCAATTACACATTATATTTCTATCCCATGCAGTACAGTATGTCACATTATTAAAGATATCAACCACACTCCTCTATGTAAATCTTTCCTTTCACTTCACTTCGTATATCTTTTCATTCCTCATTCCCATATTTTCCTCATTTAACCTTCAAACATTATATTTCAATCCCATGTAGTACAGTAAGTTACACAATAAAATATATTAACCACACCTTATTTCCCCCCCACTATGTATATCCTTTCATTTTTAATTCCCATATAATCCTCTTTCGTCCATTACACGTTATATTCATATTCCATGTAGTACAGTATGTAACACTATAAAGGATATTAACCACACCACATTTCTACTAAACACTACCACTTCCATATCCGGCTTAGCATTTCTTAGGCTTAGGACGGGCGGTATGAAGGGTGAGGCGACAGGCAGGGTGTACAGGCAGGGTAGGGTAGGGTGTAGGGTGTACCTGAGGCTCTTTATCGCCCAAGGTCATCAGGTAGGGTAAGGCTCTTTTGTGGTGGGACTCAGGTAAATATTTAGGATTCTTTACGAGGGATTTCTATAGACCTGGTTTTATTTATATGAGTGTTTGTGTGAATGTATTTGTGTGTGCTTTCTATTGAGGGTTGTTATATGTTTTTTTGCTTTTTCCTACTCTGTTTCTGTCTGTCTGTCTGTCTGTCTGTCTGTCTGTCTGTCTGTCTGTCTGTCTGTCTGTCTGTCTGTCTGTCTGTCTCTCTCTCTCTATTTTATTTCTTTCTTTCTTTCTTCTCTTTCTCTCTCTTTCTTTCTATTTGACAATAAAAACAAAATCAATAATGATGTTAATACCAACACAACAAGAATACCATCAATTACGACTACTACTACCACTACTACCACTACTACTACTACTACTACTACTCACTACTACTACCACCACCACCACCACCATCACTACTACTACTACTACTACTACTACTACTACTACTACTACTACTACTACCACTACTACTACCACCACCACCACCACCACCACTACTACTACTACTTTTACTACTACTACTACCACTACTACTACTACCACCACCACCACCACCACCACCACCACCACCACCACCACTACTACTACTACTACCACTACCACTACTACTACTACTAATACTACAACTACTACAATAACAAGACGATAACGGGCGAAAACAACAATAACAATAAAACACCAATATTTACAAAACATAGAAACTTGAATCATAACACATCAAGCTGCTTACAGATATCTTTGTTTATTTAGGAAGGAAATAAACTTGCATACGAAAACAAATACAGTTATGAGGGAATACAACAGAGGGTATACACGCACCCTCACACGTAAACAAACAAGCAAACCCAATAAACAAACAAATAAACAACCTAACCATTCACCAAAAGAACAACAAGGAGGAAGAGAAAGGAAGGGGAGAAAAAAAGGGAAAAAACAATATATATAAAAAAAAAAAAAAAAATCAACAAAAATATGAGATAATCACACAAAAAAAAAAATCCTTCACCAAATCAAAAATCAGGAAGAAAATTTTTAAGCAAGAAAAAAAAAAAAAAAAAAAAACAGGAAACAAACTGAACCCTTCAACACAAATTTAATCCTGCAACAAATCGGAAATCTGGTTGTGGCCCAAAATATTTTCCCGAGAAGTAATTTAGGTATAGAATGAAATGACCTCAGAAGTCAGAGAGATTAACGTAACCAATTCATTTCATGCTTTTGTGAACTCTGGCGAGGGGAAATCTATCCCTTTGTTGGCACTAAGGGGAGAGGGGAAGGCAGGGAAGAGAGAGGGGAAGGAAGGGAGAGTGAGGGGAAGGCAGGGGGAGAGAGGAGGATAGAGGGGAAGGCAGGGAGAGTGAGGGGAAGGCAGTGGGCAGGAGTGAGGGGAAGGCAGGGAGAGTGAGGGGAAGGCAGGGAGGAGGGGAAGGCAGGGAGAGTGAGGGGAAGGCAGGGAGAGTGAGGGTAAGGCAGGGGAGGGAGAGGGTAAGGTAGGGGATACAGGGGAGGGGAAAGGGAAAGAGAAAAGGGAATGGAAAATATGAAAATGTGGTGGGTGTGGCTAATTCAGAGAGAGAGAGAGAGAGAGAGAGAGAGAGAGAGAGAGAGAGAGAGAGAGAGAGAAACAAGAGAAAAAGAAGAGAACGAGAGAGAAGAGAAACTACAAAACAGAGAGAGAGTGGAGAGAGAGAGAGAGAAAATAGAGAGAAAGACAGCAACAGACAACAGACAGACAGAGAGAGAGGACAAGACACACAGACAGAAAACAGATAGAGAGAAGACAAGATGTAGAAAATG
>JACEEZ010024720.1:150000-155000 GCA_016584305.1 Chionoecetes opilio
ACACTTCTACATCTTGGGGTTTTTTTTTCATTTTCTTAGTGATTATTCTTATTCTTTATTTTTTTTCTCGACTTTTATTCCTGTTTTTTATCTTCATTTTCTTGTTTCAGTTTTAATTATCTCACTTTTTTATGTTTTCCTGTCTTAAATGGTCAAGTTTTTGTATCTTATAACTTTTTATATTTTTTTACGATGTTCATTCTTATCATTTTTTTATCAGTCACCATTTTTCACATTATTTGGCGTTTTCAGTATTAACCTTGGGTACCTGGAACTGTCGCCGATAGGAATTCTCGCCGCCATCGTCGAGTGTTCCAATTCTTGATATTATAGGACCTAATATATACATTTAATCAAGTGTTACCCGTGTTTCTGCATTCAGGGATGAAATACTATCGTTAGCTTGATCAGTTAGGTTAGATTAGGTGCCATTGTCCAGGTTAGGTTAAAATTTCCACGTCGACGAGAGTTCTAGTTTGTTGTTTCGGCGAGAATTCCATAAAACTTATCATTGTATCTTTCTTTGTAAATACATACTGAATCAGAAAGCGCCTTCATACATTATATTTTTCTCTTTATTATTTTGACTACGTAATATCTAACATGTCTAAAACTTGTATTACATTATTCTCATGGGTTTATGGAACTGTCGCCGATAGGAACTCTCGCCGAAACACCAACCCAGAACTCTCGCCGACATTGGAACACTCGCCGACGTGTAAGTTCTCGGCGACAGTTCAACTTGTAATATATGAAAAGGAATCTAACCTAACCTAACCACATAACCTAGCCTAACTAATCAGGTTAGTGTTGGTATTTAATCCCTGAATGCAGAAACACGGGTAATGGGAACACTCGCCGACGTGAAAAATAGGAACACTCGTCGACGTCGGCGAGTGTTCCTATCGGCGACAGTTCCAGGTACCTTCTCATGATATTCGCAAATCCATAAATTCCTGGCAACTTATTCAATTTCTTTACTTCCTATATGTTTCTTTCTCCTTACTTTCTTCACACATGCTTAGGGTAAACCCATCATTCAGCTAACACATTAATTTCACCTTATTCAGGTCATATATTTTCATAGCATTTCCTTTCTTTTATTTACGGTGAATATGTTTCGTGCAAATGTGTATATTTTACTATTTTTTTATTTACTTTAGTGTCTGTTTACTTTCGCGGAGTCGTAACTGTGAGTATTTACCCCTTGAAACCCAGAACGTAATTGTAATAAAAGAACATAAAAAATTGTATGTTGTCGAGCCATAAAATTACGATAAGGAACTATATAAACCAAATTAGTTAGTGGACAAGGATACTAAACAGGTCATATCTATAAAAACATTGCTTATATTCAGTCAAATTTATCTAATGATGGTCAAATTACAATGTTTTTATAGATATGACCTGTTTAGTATCCTTGTCCACTAACTAATTTGGTTTATTTAGTTCCTTTTCGTAATTTTATGGCTCGACAGCACACATTTTTTAATAGCAAAGGAAAGATCTGGGTGTCAAGGGGTTAAACCTTATGCACCTCTGTTGTAGTGGCTGTTATTGCTTGATTCCTTATCTGAGTCGTAACTGTGAGTAGTAACCCTTATGCACCTCTGTTGTAGTGTCTGTTATTGCTTGATTCCTTATCTGAGTCGTAACTGTGAGTAGTAACCCTTATGCACCTCTGTTATAGTGGCTGTTATTGCTTGATTCCTTATCTGAGTCGTAACTGTGAGTAGTAACCCTTATGCACCTCTGTTATAGTGGCTGTTATTGCTTGATTCCTTGTCTGAGTCGTAACTGTGAGTAGTACCCCTTATGCACCTCTGTTATAGTGGCTGTTATTGCTTGATTCCTTATCTGAGTCGTAACTGTGAGTAGTAACCCTTATGCACCTCTGTTATAGTGGCTGTTATTGCTTGATTCGTTGTCTGTCTATTTACGTGTACACTGACCCGGTTTTCTTCCTCTTCTCTTTTGTCAGCGGCTGTTTCCTATTTTTTTTGTTTTTGTTTGGGATGCGGAGGTTACACGGCGCCTTACCTTTGTTAACTATTATTTTATTTACTTTCTTCGCGTACAAGCTCGTGTTTCGCGTGTTCAGATGAGCGACAGTGCTATTTCAAGCATTACAATTGTTTTTGAGCCAGGTCGGTACAGCTCTCGCCTACGTCATACTCATCCAGGTATTCTTACTATTATATTATTATTATCAGTATTATTATGATCCTCTTTATCATTAGCGTTATCATGAATATTATTGTTAATATTGTTATGATTATTGTTATTATTATTATTATTAGTCATCATTATTATTACTATTACTTTTATTTCATCAAAATTACCATTATTATTATTATCATCATAAGTATCATAATTATTAGCATTATTATGTCATTATTATTATTTGTATTATTGGTTTATGAATTACTACGTTTTTTTTTTTTTTTTTTTACATCACAAGGAACTGGCCAAGGGCACAAAAAAATGGGTAACACAAAGCCCGCTTAGTTGCCAGTCCCTATAAAGAAGACAGTAAGAGAATAAAATAAAAACAGAGGGGTAGGCCAATTTAGTTCGGGAGGTGTCTTGTTACTCTTCTTTTGAAAAGATTTAAGTCATAGGAAAGTGGAAAAATAGAAACAGGAAGAGAGTTCCAGAGTTCACCAGTGAAAGGGATGAAAGAGTAAAGCTAGTGATTAACTCTTGCATTAGGAAGATGGACAAAATAGGGATGAGAATGAGTAGAAAGTTTTGTGCAGCGAGGCCGCGGGAGTAGGCCTCACCTAATGTGCACAATAAAAGTGTTAAAAACACAATTTTTTCAGTTTTGTCTGATTCAGGATTATTTTTAAATATCTAGGTTAAAAAGTGAAGGGAGATATGGAGGCAAGACCCACTACTGAAGGGGGCGTGGTGGTGAAGGGAGGCATGGAGGCAAGGACCCACTACTGAAGGGGGCGTGGTGGTGAAGGGAGGCATGGAGGCAAGGACCCACTACTGAAGGGGCGTGGTGGTGAAGGGGGGCATGGAGGCAAGGACCCACTACTGAAGGGGCTGTGGTGGTGAAGGGGGGCATGGAGGCAAGGACCCACTACTGAAGGGGCGTGGTGGTGAAGGGGGGCATGAGGCAAGGACCCACTACTGAAGGGCGTGGTGGTGAAGGGGGCATGGAGGCAAGGACCCACTACTGAAGGGGCGTGGTGGTGAAGGGGGGCATGGAGGCAAGGACCCACTACTGAAGGGGTGTGGTGGTGAAGGGGTGCATGGGGGCAAGGACCCACTACTGAAGGGGTGTGGTGGTGAAGGGGGGCATGAGGCAAGGACCCACTACTGAAGGGGCGTGGTGGTGAAGGGGGGCATGGAGGCAAGGACCCACTACTGAAGGGGGTGGTGGTGAAAAGGAAGAACTACTGATTTAGATGGAGCAAATTTTTTCCTACGAAGAGTTGTTTGAATGGATATTTGATGTGAAACTCTGTGATGTGGTGAAGGGTCTGGCATGGACCACTACTGAATTGGTGTCAAGGGGGCATGAGTCTATGGACCACTTGAATGGAGCGTGGGTAAAGCCATGGAGGCAAGACTACTGAACGTTGGTGAAGTTTAAAAGAAAGAAAAATGGTTTGATTTTTTTTTCTATTGAGTTTATTAGAATTATATTTTTTTAAACTTGTATGATGGGAAGTGTCTGCCTATGAATCACAGTTTATCTGATCTCCTGGATTATCGTTCAATCATAAGGGGAATGAGTTATTGCACGTTTGATGGACAGGTAAAAGCCGGGTGTATTTTGGTTTTAGTCCAAATATCTTGTATTATCCGATATGTTATTTATTTGGATAAGCAAAAGGGAAAAAATTGTAGTTTTTCATTTTTTTTTAATAGGAACTAATAAAAAAAAAAATCTAAATATATAACTAGTATTAATGATAGATAATTCCATTGATTACATAGCAAATTATGACTCTAATAGTTTGAAGCAATTCTGATGCGGTTATTGTCTAGATATCCATAAGCGTGCAAGCAATAAAAACACATATGACTAAACTCCTACCATATATCACAAGTGAATTAATGTTATAGTTATGACGTCACCATGTCGACCACAGCACCACAACACCACAGGCAACACACCACAACACCACAGGCAACACCACAACACCACAACATCACAGGCAACACCACAACACCACAGGCAACACCACAACACCACAGACAACACCACAACACCACAGGCAACCCCACAGACAACACCACAACACCACAGGCAACACCACAACACCACAGGCAACACCACAACACCACAACACTGTATTACCTGTATGATACACGACCAGGCAACACCATAAAGAAGTGTGAAATATAGAGTGTAGCAGTGTGTTGTGTGGCGAGGGAGTGTTGCGAGTGAGTGTTGAAAGTGTTGCGTGTTATGGTGGCTATATTTTTAAAGGGTAAAGGGCGAGAGTGTGTTAAGGGAGAGTGTGTGTGAGGGGTGAAGTGTGTTGCGAGGTTGTTATTAAAGGGTAGGAAGTATGTTGTTGAAGGGTGAAGTGTGTTGCAAAGGGTGAAGTGTGTTGCAAAGGGTGTGGTGTTGATGAATTGTGTTACAGCGCGTTGTGGTGAGTGTGTGTGTGTGTGTGTGTGTGTGTGTGTGTGTGTGTGTGTGTGTGTGTGTGTGTGTGTGTGTGTGTGTGTGTGTGTGTGTGTGTGTGTGTGTGTGTGGTGCTTGTGGTTTATTGGTCGTACCTGGCAAGGAAATAAAGTCACATTCGTCGCTGGGTCACCTCTGTAACCAGCCGGGATAAATAATTCCGTGTGTGTGCGTGTGTGGTGTGTGTGTGTGTGTGTGTGTGTGTGTGTGTGTGTGTGTGTGTGTGTGTGTGTGTGTGTGTGTGTGTGTGTGTGTGTGTGTGTGTGTGTGTGAGTACTAAAAACACTTTAGAACGCATTAATTCCTTTGTGTATTTGTAGCTACGTATTTCGTCTACAAACACTACTAC
>JACEEZ010024720.1:157500-160000 GCA_016584305.1 Chionoecetes opilio
GAATAAAAAGCGAATACTAAAGAAAAAAAACCTAATACTAAGGTAAATAAAATCATACTATATTTCCTTAGCAATTGCAACTGTCCTGTGTGTCCGAAATCAACGTATCTTCTCACATATGTATCTCCTCTATCCTCCTTTGCCCTTTAAAGACAGTGATTATTGGTATTCACGCGATTATTATTTATCATTATTATTATCAGGATTGTTATTATGATTATTACTTTTGCTGATGTTGATGTTGATGAAGCTTTTTTAAGTTAGGTGACTACATTTTTTTTTCGTAAAATGTGGCAATATGTCTGGTGTGTGTGTGTGTGTGTGTGTGTGTGTGTGTGTGTGTGTGTGTGTGTGTGTGTGTGTGTGTGTGTGTGTGTGTGTGTGTGTGTGTGTGTGTGTGTGTGTGTGTGTGTGTGTGTGTGTGTTACATGAAAGTACACACACACACACACACACACACACACACACACACACACACACACACACACCACACACACACACACACACACACACACACACACACACACCACCCAAGATCCTAAACCAACTAGGCCACAAAAAATCATAATCAAACGGGCATCAAAAATTCCTTTCCAAACCCGACCAGAGACCAATTAGGGAAGTGAATGAAATCTTACATTGTCGGGAAGCCATCAGGGGAGGGAGGTTAAGAACTGTCGTGTTTACTTTTCATCCTAACGGTTTGTGTTATGTTTTCCTTAGGGATCTAGGAGTCTATAGCTTGAGAGAAGGAGGAGGGAAGGAGGGAAGTGAGGGAAGGAGGGGATGGAAGGAAGGAGGAATGGAGGGAAGGAAGGAGGGAAGGAAGGAGGGAAGGAAGGAAGGAGGTATGGAGAGAAGGAGGAATGGATGGAAGGAGGGAAGGAAGGAAGGAGGGATGGAGGGATGGTAGGGAAGGAAGGAAGGAGGGATGGAAGGAATGGAGGGAAGGAGGGAGAGGAATGGAGAGGAAGGAAGGAAGAAGAGGTATAGAGGGAAGAAGGAATGGATGGAAGGAGGGATGGAGGGAAGGAGGGAAGGGGGGAAGGGGAGGGGAAGGAGGGAAGGGGGGAAGGAGGGATGGAGGGAAGGAGGGAAAGAGGGAAAGAGGGAAGGAGGGAAGGAGGGATGGAGGGAAGGAGGGAAGGAGGGAAGGAGGGAAGGAAGGAAGGAGGGAAGGAAGGATGGTGGGGAAGGAGGGAGAGGAATGGAGGGAAGGAGGGAAGGAGGGAAGGAGGGATGGTGGGGAAGGAGGGAGAGGAATGGAGGGAAGGAAGGAAGGAAGGAAGGAAGGAGGGAAGGAGGGAAGGAGGGAAGGAGGGTAAGAGTTAAGGACGGACGGAGGGAGGGAGGGAGGGATTAAGATGTGTGAGGGAAGGAAGGCGGATGAATCGAGGGTAAAAAAATTGTGGAAATAAAAAAATAGAGTGTACGTTATAAAAAAAATAGTTGTTACAGGAAAGATGTATGAGATTTGTGAGGGAAGTAAGGCAAATGAATGAAGGGTAAAAAAATGGGAAGGAAAAAAATCTAGTGTATGTTATATGTCAAAATTGTTACAGGTAAGATGTATGAGATGTGTGAGGGAAGGAAGGTAGATGAATACACGAATATTAATCCAAAAGGGTCAAAGAAATGGGGAAATACAAATAATATAGTGTAGGATATGGTGTAGGATAGTGTCTGATATCGCACTGTATACCTGTTTGTGTTTGTGAGAGAAGGAAGGAAGGAAGGAGAAAAGAAGAATAAAGAAAAATAAGATGTGTGAGGGCAGGAAGGTAGCTGAATGGAGGGTCAAAATAAAAAGGAGAGATAAAAAAATATCGTGTGTTAAAAAATAAATGTTGTTCCAGGTAAGTTCTCGTATTGCACCGTAACTGTTTGTGTTTAATTACTCGTCCAGGTGTTTTCGTTACATCTCATTACACGGTCTACATCATGCTAATGTCCTGTTATCTCTTTGGTGCCTCTGTTTTACAACTATACTGTTTTTTTTAACGAGGAAAAAAAATCCTGACTACTTTGCTATTATTTACTGACTGATATTTGATGCCAGGAAAAGGGAATACTACAGTTCTGCAAAATTTCAGTTGTGTTTTATCATAGTTAACTAAATATTATCAGGTAAACATAGGCATAATTTTATTCATGAGACCTTAAGATAGATTGGAATTTTTGCCTCGTTAAAAAACAGATTATTGTGAAGAATTACAAGGCGCGTTTGTAGCTGTTAAGTTTGCATCCACTTTGTTCTTGTATCCAGGTTCGCAATTATGTATTAACGAAGCCACGCGAAAATATCAGAGAAATATTCCTCAAACTTCAAAGGTATTCAAAACACTCAAAGAAACATGAATATTAAAAACATAACAAGTATAACTTTCACTACCACTGAAAGGGATCAAAAATATAATTAAAAAGAACCTAAACTCAAAGGAATTTAAATTTTTCTTTTTAATCTAATATACAGTTTCCTTTATATACTTCCCAGGATCTC
>JACEEZ010024720.1:165000-192500 GCA_016584305.1 Chionoecetes opilio
ACAATTAGTACAACGACAGAGACAATTACGTAAAAAACGAAAGACAATTACGTACAAACAACAGCAGACAATTACGTTACAAACAACAGCAGGACATTACGTACAAACAACAGCAGACAATTACGTACAACGACAGCAGACAATTACGTACAAACAACAGCAGACAATTACGTACAAACAACAGCAGACAATTACGTACAAACAACAGCAGACAATTACGTACAAACGACAGCAGACAATTACGTACAAACAACAGCAGACAATTACGTACAAACAACAGCAGACAATTACGTACAAAACAACAGCAGACAATTACGTACAAACAACAGGCAGACAATTAGTACAAACACAGCAGACAATTACGTACAAACACAGCAGACAATACGTACAAACACAGCAGACAATTACGTACAAACAACAGCAGACAATTACGTACAAACAACAGCAGACAATTACGTACAAACAACAGCAGACAATTACGTACAAACAACAGCAGACAATTACGTACAAACAACAGCAGACAATTACGTACAAACAACAGCAGACAATTACGTACAAACAACAGCAGACAATTACGTACAAACAACAGCAGACAATTACGTACAAACAACAGCAGACAATTACGTACAAACAACAGCAGACAATTACGTACAAACAACAGCAGACAATTACGTACAAACAACAGCAGACAATTACGTACAAACGACAGCAGACAATTACGTACAAACAACAGCAGACAATTACGTACAAACAACAGCAGACAATTACGTACAAACAACAGCAGACAATTACGTACAAACACAGCAGACAATTAGTACAAACAACAGCAGACAATTACGTACAAAACAACAGCAGACAATTACGTACAAACAACAGCAGACCAATTACGTACAAACAACAGCAGACAATTACGTACAAACAACAGCAGACAATTACGTACAAACAACAGCAGACAATTACGTACAAACAACAGCAGACAATTACGTACAAACAACAGCAGACAATTACGTACAAACAACAGCAGACAATTACGTACAAACAACAGACAATTACGTACAAACACACAGACAATTACGTACAAACAACAGCAGACAATTACGTACAAAACAACAGCAGACAATTACGTACAAACAACAGCAGACAATTACGTACAAACAACAGCAGACAATTACGTACAACAACAGCAGACAATTACGTACAAACAACAGCAGACAATTACGTCAAACAACGCAGACAATTACGTACAAACAACAGCAGGACCATTACGTACAAACAACGCAGACAATTACGTACAAACAAACAGCAGACAAATTACGTACAAACAACAGCAGACAATTACGTACAAAACAACAGCAGACAATTACGTACAAACAACAGCAGACAATTACGTACAAACAAACGCAGACATTACGTACAAACAACAGCAGACAATTACGTACAAACAACAGCAGACAATTACGTACAAACAACAGCAGACAATTACGTACAAACAACAGCAGACAATACGTACAAACAACAGCAGACAATTACGTACAAACAACAGCAGACAATACGTACAAACAACAGCAGACAATTACGGTACAAAAACAACAGCAGACAATTACGTACAAACAACAGCAGACAATTACGTACAAACAAACAGCAGACAATTACGTACAAACAACAGCAGACAATTACGTACAAACAACAGCAGACAATTACGTACAAACAACAGCAGACAATTACGTACAACAACAGAGGACAAATTACGTACAAACAACAGCAGACAATTACGTACAAACAACAGCAGACAATTACGTACAAAAACAGCAGACAATTACGTACAAACAAACAGCAGACAATTACGTACAAACGACAGCAGACAATTACGTACAAACAACAGCAGACAATTCGTACAAAACACAGTCAGACAATTACGTACAAACAACAGCAGACAATTACGTACAAACAACAGCAGACAATTACGTACAAACAACAGCAGACAATATACGTACAAACAACAGCAGACAATTACGTACAAACAACAGCAGACAATTACGTACAAACAGCAGACAATTACGTACAAACAGCAGACAATTACGTACAAACAACAGCAGACAATTACGTCAAACAACAGCAGACAATTACGTACAAACAACAGCAGACAATTACGTACAAAAACAGCAGACAATTACGTACAAACGACAGCAGACAATACGTACAAACAACATCAGACAATTACGTACAAACAACAGCAGACAATTACGTACAAACAACAGCAGACAATTACGTACAAACAACAACAGACAATTACGTAACAAACAACAACAGACAATTACGTACAAACAAACAGCAGACAATTACGTACAAACAACAGCAGACAATTACGTACAAACAACAGCAGACAATTACGTACAAAACAACAGCAGACAATTACGTACAACAACCAGCAGATAATTACGTACAAACAACAGCAGACAATTACGTACAAACAACCAGCAGGACAATTACGTACAAACAACAGCAGACAATTACGTACAAACAACAGCAAACATTACGTACAAACAACAGCAGACAATTACGTAACAAAACAACAGCAGACAATTACGTACAAACAACAGCAGACAAATACGTACAAACAACAGCAGACAAATACGTACAAACAACAGCAGACAATTACGTACAAACAACAGCAGACAAATACGTACAAACAACAGCAGACAATTACGTACAAACAACAGCAGACAATTACGTACAAACAACAGCAGACAATTACGTACAAACAACAGCAGACAATTACGTA
Organism: Chionoecetes opilio; assembly: GCA_016584305.1. Classification (NCBI taxonomy): domain Eukaryota; kingdom Metazoa; phylum Arthropoda; class Malacostraca; order Decapoda; family Majidae; genus Chionoecetes; species Chionoecetes opilio. Next base: position 167,783 of record JACEEZ010024720.1, read on the forward strand.
CAAACAACAGCAGACAATTACGTACAAACAACAGCAGACAATTACGTACAAACAACAGCAGACAATTACGTACAAACAACTGCAGACAAAATACAAACCAAAACGTAGGATTCGTGGGGACTTGAAGAAACTTTTAAGATCCTTACATTATATTTGATGTCATTAATCAAGAGAACCATATTCGAGCTTTCTCCTCAGTGACAACAAGAAACAATGATTCAAAACTGAATAATAAACATTTCGTCACAGATCTCCGTAAAAAATTATTTCAATGTCAGAGTTGTTAATCGATGGAACAAATTACCAGCTAATGTTGTCAAAGCCAGTACAATAACTTCTTTTAAATACACGACGCGTACTGTAAAATAAATGGGTTTCGATAATGCCCCGCAAGTTGTATTTTAACGTCCCCCAGATCGATTAGTGTTAGTGGTAGCTTCAGTTAGCTTACTTCATATCCTATCATTCCTCACTACGAAACTTCCATGTTCCTATCTTCTTTAGGGGCATGGTATCCTATTCCAACTGTTCTCTTACATGTAGTTTGATAGTTAGTAGTATGTAGTTCAGCAGATACACTCTCAGAAATAAGGGGTACATTAAGGGTCGAATTGTTACATCGCACCATCACTACCCTTTTTAAACCCTATGTCCAGGCTGGAGGGTAGATGCTGCCGATTATACCCTTCATCTACCCTCTATCTACCCTTTTTAGACGAGAGGGTTGGAAAAGGGTATATTTGCGTCGATCCGAAAGGGTATATTTGTAAGGGTAGAAAAAGGGTAGCAGTATTTCATCACTACAAATACCCTTTTTCTACCCTTTTCCGACCCTTCTTTTCTAAGAGTGTACCCTCAACCGATTTTGATAACCAAAGAAAGAATACGAAAACGAAAACACATAAATAAAATGAAAGAATGATGGAGTAAGACTGAACAGGAAGAGGAAGAAGAAGAGGAAGAAGAGGAAGAGGAAGATGAGGCAGGTAGCAGGTGAGTCTCCCAGTGTTTATATGGAGACAACCTACTCGTCTTTGCAAATGTACTTTCGTTGATATGAAGGACGGAGTGTTTACCTTGCCTCCTGCTCCCTCTCGCCCGCCGCGGCTCAGGTAGCGAAGGTAAACAAGACCAAACAGAAAAAAGAACCAAAAAAAGTGGGGCAGAATTGGGTTCCTCAGAAGGGAAAGACGGAAACACTCTCTCTCTCTCTCTCTCTCCTCTCTCTCTCTCTCCTCTTCTCTCTCCCTCTCTCTCTCTCTCTTAAGGAACTACCACTATATGTCTCAGTATCATAGTCCTTATTCTCCTTTCCTCTCTCTCTCTCTCTTCTCTCTCTCTCTCTCTCTTTCCTCTCTCTCTCTTCCTCTCTCTCTCTCTCTCTCTCTCTCTCTCTCTCTCTCTCTCTCTCTCTCTCTCTCTCTCTCTCTCTCTCTCTCTCTCTCTCTCTCTCTTAAAGGAACTACCACGCATATGTCTCAGTCTCATATAGGTTCCTTATATATTCTCTCTCTCTCTCTCTCTCTCTCTCTCTCTCTCTCTCTCTCCCTCTCTCTCCTCTCCTCTCTCTCTTCTCTCTCTCTCTCTCTCTTACAAGAACGACCACGTGTATGTCTCACAGCCTCTTGTAGTTTCCTTATGTTCTTATATTCTCTCTCTCTCTCTCTCTCTCCTCTCTCTCTCTCTCTCTCTCTCTCTCTCTCTCTCTCTCTCTCTCCTCTCTCTCTCTCTCTCTCTCTCTCTCTCTCTCTCTCTCTCTCTCTCTCTCTCTCTCTCTCTCTCTCTCTCAATAAAACAGTGAGTGTTCAAAGTCGTCGTGAAATCCTGAACAGGTTGTCAACTAGTCTTCATATTTTCCCCCTCGAAGGTCCTTTACACTATTACTGAGGCGCCTCAAGTGTCTGTTTATTTAATGTTACCTGTGAAGGGGCAACGAGACCTGACTTTTACTACGCATACACTCCTTCGAAATTATAAAGACTACATAAAGACTCCTTATATAGAAAGATACAGGGTGAGGGGCGACCTGATTAAGATTTTTTTAATGAGTAAAAGGATGTTTTTGTTGTAGAGTATAGCTGGTTGGTTTGTAAAAGGGTAAAAAGTGAGATTTTTTTAATGAGTAAAAGAGTGTTTTTGTTGTAACACAAAAGGTTTAAGACTCGGTTTAGTTTCTTTCATATCAAAGAAAAAAATCATGAAGAAACTGGTTGAATTAATACTAAAGTGTTGGATAAAATGGACAACCTTGGCAGTTAGGTAGTTAAGAGTAAATACGATATACGAAATAGACGAATACAAACTTGATGATTTTAGATAAATTCATGGATGGAGATGAAATGTTGATGGGTAAGCAGGAACTGTAGACTGATGGGAAACTTTCAAAGCTAACGTCAAATAGAGTCAAGTGGTCACCCTGATGGGAAGATTACAATGGTGTGATCGAAAGTATGTAATTTGATGAGATTGTAAAAGTTTTTCCCACTATAATTTACGCCCGAGATTGAGACGTTACGTAAAGAGTATAGTCAGACATTTGTGCACAGCTACTAAGGGAGACAAGGGTGGCTATTTGGTCAACATTTATTTTTGTGTCGAATGTGTCGAATGTTTTCTAAGTGTCAGTGATGAATATATGTATAAAGGAAGTCTGCAAAATGCCAATGAAGAACTTTCCGAAAAGCTAACTAACGCCACCAGATGTCTCTAGCGCTGTCACTTATTTTGCACTCTGACTAAACTATTCTAAACACTAAACAACATTTTTATTAAGAAATGTTTCAGTTTTTGTATTGAATTGTAATTCTGATATGCCCGGAAGAAGCACAGGGAATTTACGGTAATTGATAGATCATTGAGGCTCAAAGTGCAGAAGAAGTGACAGCGCTAGAGACATCTGGTGGTGTTAGCTTTTCGGAAAGTTCTTCATTGGCATTTTGCAGACTCCCTTTATACATTATATTCATCACTGACACTTAAAAAACATTCGACACATTCGACACAAAAACAAATGTTGACAAAATAGCCACCCTTGTCTCCCTTAGTAGCTGTGCACAAATGTCTGACTATACTCTTTACGTAACGTCTCAACTCGGGCGTAAATTATGGTGGGAAAAACTTTTACAATCTCATCAAATTACATACTTTCGATCACACCATTGTAATTTTCCCATCAGGGTGACCACTTGACTCTATTATCTTGTTCCTACGTGGTCCTGTTAGCTTAGTTAAGTGGCAGATGCAAAACTTTCGTCTGATTTTAGTCGGGTAGCTACTCACTGGTTTTTTTTTCTGTTTTTTGTGGGTCGTGAAAGAGACAGAGCGACGGGTAAAATGCGAGTACGTGTAAAAAACATAGAAGTAGAAAAATTGTCTTTATAAGGAGAAGACAGATCTGAGTCACGTCTGAGTCATGTCTGTTTCTGGTTCCGGCTTCCTGACACACACATATGTAACACACAAGCAAAACTTATCTATATAGCTTTACGCATTATATACCTCATCTAGAAACATGCTATTTAAACCTGTTATATATTCAGTACGTAAAAATAATTCGATGTTCTTAAACACTAGTAATGGTACCTACATCAAAGTGTTTATGCATCATTTGGGGTAAAATTTAAGTTTCTGTATATACCTAATCCAGAAACAAGCTATTTAAACCTATTCAATATTTAGTACCTAAGAATAATTCAATATTATTATACACTAGTAATAGAACAACAACAGATTTGGTGAGCAATTTAAGTCTCTCGACCCATACGTACCATCCCAAGGAATATATTTGGACGGCAGACAGTCAAGGAATATATTTGGACGGCAGACAGTCAAGGAATATATTTGGACGGCAGACAGTCAAGGAATATATTTGGACGGCAGACAGTCAAGGAATATATTTGGACGGCAGACAGTCAAGGAATATATTTGGACAGCAGACAGTCAAGGAATATATTTGGACGGCAGACAGCCAAGGAATATATTTGGACGGCAGACAGTCAAGGAATATATTTGGACGGCAGACAGTCAAGGAATATATTTGGACGGCAGACAGTCAAGGAATATATTTGGGCGGCAGACAGTCAAGGAATATATTTGGACGGCAGACAGTCAAGGAATATATTTGGACGGCAGACAGTCAAGGAATATATTTGGACAGCAGACAGTCAAGGAATATATTTGGACGGCAGACAGTCAAGGAATATATTTGGACGGCAGACAGTCAAGGAATATATTTGGACGGCAGACAGTCAAGGAATATATTTGGACGGCAGACAGTCAAGGAATATATTTGGACGGCAGACAATCAGGAATATATTTGGACGGCAGACAGTCAAGGAATATATTTGGACGGCAGACAGTCAAGGAATATATTTGGACGGCAGACAGTCAAGGAATATATTTGGACGGCAGACAGTCAAGGAATATATTTGGACGGCAGACAGTCAAGGAATATATTTGGACGGCAGACAGTCAAGGAATATATTTGGACGGCAGTCAGTCAAGGAATATATTTGGACAGCAGACAGTCAAGGAATATATTTGGACGGCAGACAGTCAAGGAATATATTTGGACGGCAGACAGTCAAGGAATATATTTGGACGGCAGACAGTCAAGGAATATATTTGGACGGCAGACAATCAAGGAATATATTTGGACGGCAGACAGTCAAGGAATATATTTGGACGGCAGACAGTCAAGGAATATATTTGGACGGCAGACAGCCAAGGAATATATTTGGACGGCAGACAGTCAAGGAATATATTGGACGGCAGACAGTCAAGGAATATATTTGGACGGCAGACAATCAAGGAATATATTTGGACGGCAGACAGTCAAGGAATATATTTGGACGGCAGACAGTCAAGGAATATATTTGGACGGCAGACAGCCAAGGAATATATTTGGACGGCAGACAGTCAAGGAATATTTTTTGGACGGCAGACAGTCAAGGAATATATTTGGACGGCAGACAGTCAAGGAATATATTTGGACGGCAGACAGTCAAGGAATATATTTGGACGGCAGACAGTCAAGGAATATATTTGGACGGCAGACAGTCAAGGAATATATTTGGACGGCAGACAGTCAAGGAATATATTTGGACGGCAGACAGTCAAGGAATATATTTGGACGGCAGACAGCCAAGGAATATATTTGGACGGCAGACAGTCAAGGAATATATTTGGACGGCAGACAGTCAAGGAATATATTTGGACGGCAGACAGTCAAGGAATATATTTGGGCGGCAGACAGTCAAGGAATATATTTGGACGGCAGACAGTCAAGGAATATATTTGGACGGCAGACAGTCAAGGATATATTTGGACAGCAGACAGTCAAGGAATATATTTGGACGGCAGACAGTCAAGGAATATATTTGGACGGCAGACAGTCAAGGAATATATTTGGACGGCAGACAGTCAAGGAATATATTTGGACGGCAGACAGTCAAGGAATATATTTGGACGGCAGACAATCAAGGAATATATTTGGACGGCAGACAGTCAAGGAATATATTTGGACGGCAGACAGTCAAGGAATATATTTGGACGGCAGACAGTCAAGGAATATATTTGGACGGCAGACAGTCAAGGAATATATTTGGACGGCAGACAGTCAAGGAATATATTTGGACGGCAGACAGTCAAGGAATATATTTGGACGGCAGACAGTCAAGGAATATATTTGGACAGCAGACAGTCAAGGAATATATTTGGACGGCAGACAGTCAAGGAATATATTTGGACGGCAGACAGTAAAGGGAAATATATTTGGACGGCAGACAATCAAGGAATATATTTGGACGGCAGACAGTCAAGGAATATATTTGGACGGCAGACAGTCAAGGAATATATTTGGACGGCAGACAGCCAAGGAATATATTTGGACGGCAGACAGTCAAGGAATATATTTGGACGGCAGACAGTCAAGGAATATATTTGGACGGCAGACAGTCAAGGAATATATTTGGACGGCAGACAGTCAAGGAATATATTTGGACGGCAGACAGTCAAGGAATATATTTGGACGGCAGACAGTCAAGGAATATATTTGGACGGCAGACAATCAAGGAATATATTTGGACGGCAGACAGTGAAGGAACATATTTGGACGGCAGACAGTCAAGGAATATATTTGGACGGCAGACAGTCAAGGAATATATTTGGACGGCAGACAGTCAAGGAATATATTTGGACGGCAGACAATCAAGGAATATATTTGGACGGCAGACAGTCAAGGAATATATTTGGACGGCAGACAGTCAAGGAATATATTTGGACGGCATACAGTCAAGGAATATATTTGGACGGCAGACAGTCAAGGAATATATTTGGACGGCAGACAGTCAAGGAATATATTTGGACGGCAGACAGTCAAGGAATATATTTGGACGGCAGACAGTCAAGGAATATATTTGGACGGCAGACAGTCAAGGAATATATTTGGACGGCAGACAGTCAAGGAATATATTTGGACGGCAGACAGTCAAGGAATATATTTGGACGGCAGACAGCCAAGGAATATATTTGGACGGCAGACAATCAAGGAATATATTTGGACGGCAGACAGTCAAGGAATATATTTGGACGGCAGACAGTCAGGGAATATATTTGGACAGCAGACAGTCAAGGAATATATTTGGACGGCAGACAGTCAAGGAATATATTTGGACGGCAGACAATCAAGGAATATATTTGGACGGCAGACAGTCAAGGAATATATTTGGACGGCAGACAGTCAAGGAATATATTTGGGCGGCAGACAGTCAAGGAATATATTTGGACGGCAGACAGTCAAGGAATATATTTGGACGGCAGACAGTCAAGGAATATATTTGGACGGCAGACAGTCAAGGAATATATTTGGACGGCAGACAGTCAAGGAATATATTTGGACGGCAGACAGTCAAGGAATATATTTGGACGGCAGACAGTCAAGGAATATATTTGGACGGCAGACAGTCAAGGAATATATTTGGACAGCAGACAGTCAAGGAATATATTTGGACGGCAGACAGTCAAGGAATATATTTGGACGGCAGACAGTCAAGGAATATATTTGGACGGCAGACAGTCAAGGAATATATTTGGACGGCAGACAATCAAGGAATATATTTGGACGGCAGACAGTCAAGGAATATATTTGGACGGCAGACAGTCAAGGAATATATTTGGACGGCAGACAGCCAAGGAATATATTTGGACGGCAGACAGTCAAGGAATATATTTGGACGGCAGACAGTCAAGGAATATATTTGGACGGCAGACAATCAAGGAATATATTTGGACGGCAGACAGTCAAGGAATATATTTGGACGGCAGACAGTCAAGGAATATATTTGGACGGCAGACAGCCAAGGAATATATTTGGACGGCAGACAGTCAAGGAATATATTTGGACGGCAGACAGTCAAGGAATATATTTGGACGGCAGACAGTCAAGGAATATATTTGGACGGCAGACAGTCAAGGAATATATTTGGACGGCAGACAGTCAAGGAATATATTTGGACGGCAGACAGTCAAGGAATATATTTGGACGGCAGACAGTCAAGGAATATATTTGGACGGCAGACAGTCAAGGAATATATTTGGACGGCAGACAGCCAAGGAATATATTTGGACGGCAGACAGTCAAGGAATATATTTGGACGGCAGACAGTCAAGGAATATATTTGGACGGCAGACAGTCAAGGAATATTTTGGGCGGCAGACAGTCAAGGAATATATTTGGACGGCAGACAGTCAAGGAATATATTTGGACGGCAGACAGTCAAGGAATATATTTGGACAGCAGACAGTCAAGGAATATATTTGGACGGCAGACAGTCAAGGAATATATTTGGACGGCAGACAGTCAAGGAATATATTTGGACGGCAGACAGTCAAGGAATATATTTGGACGGCAGACAGTCAAGGAATATATTTGGACGGCAGACAATCAAGGAATATATTTGGACGGCAGACAGTCAAGGAATATATTTGGACGGCAGACAGTCAAGGAATATATTTGGACGGCAGACAGTCAAGGAATATATTTGGACGGCAGACAGTCAAGGAATATATTTGGACGGCAGACAGTCAAGGAATATATTTGGACGGCAGACAGTCAAGGATATATTTGGACGGCAGACAGTCAAGGAATATATTTGGACAGCAGACAGTCAAGGAATATATTTGGACGGCAGACAGTCAAGGAATATATTTGGACGGCAGACAGTCAAGGAATATATTTGGACGGCAGACAATCAAGGAATATATTTGGACGGCAGACAGTCAAGGAATATATTTGGACGGCAGACAGTCAAGGAATATATTTGGACGGCAGACAGCCAAGGAATATATTTGGACGGCAGACAGTCAAGGAATATATTTGGACGGCAGACAGTCAAGGAATATATTTGGACGGCAGACAGTCAAGGAATATATTTGGACGGCAGACAGTCAAGGAATATATTTGGACGGCAGACAGTCAAGGAATATATTTGGACGGCAGACAGTCAAGGAATATATTTGGACGGCAGACAATCAAGGAATATATTTGGACGGCAGACAGTGAAGGAACATATTTGGACGGCAGACAGTCAAGGAATATATTTGGACGGCAGACAGTCAAGGAATATATTTGGACGGCAGACAGTCAAGGAATATATTTGGACGGCAGACAATCAAGGAATATATTTGGACGGCAGACAGTCAAGGAATATATTTGGACGGCAGACAGTCAAGGAATATATTTGGACGGCATACAGTCAAGGAATATATTTGGACGGCAGACAGTCAAGGAATATATTTGGACGGCAGACAGTCAAGGAATATATTTGGACGGCAGACAGTCAAGGAATATATTTGGACGGCAGACAGTCAAGGAATATATTTGGACGGCAGACAGTCAAGGAATATATTTGGACGGCAGACAGTCAAGGAATATATTTGGACGGCAGACAGTCAAGGAATATATTTGGACGGCAGACAATCAAGGAATATATTTGGACGGCAGACAATCAAGGAATATATTTGGACGGCAGACAGTCAAGGAATATATTTGGACGGCAGACAGTCAGGGAATATATTTGGACAGCAGACAGTCAAGGAATATATTTGGACGGCAGACAGTCAAGGAATATATTTGGACGGCAGACAGTCAAGGAATATATTTGGACGGCAGACAGTCAAGGAATATATTTGGACGGCAGACAGTCAAGGAATATATTTGGACGGCAGACAGTCAAGGAATATATTTGGACGGCGGACAGTCAAGGAATATATTTGGACGGCAGACAGTCAAGGAATATATTTGGACGGCAGACAGTCAAGGAATATATTTGGACGGCAGACAGTCAAGGAATATATTTGGACGGCAGACAGTCAAGGAATATATTTGGACGGCAGACAGTCAGGGAATATATTTGGACGGCAGACAGTCAGGGAATATATTTGGACGGCAGACAGTCAAGGAATATATTTGGACGGCAGACAGTCAAGGAATATATTTGGACGGCAGACAGTCAAGGAATATATTTGGACGGCAGACAGTCAAGGAATATATTTGGACGGCAGACAGTCAAGGAATATATTTGGACGGCAGACAGTCAAGGAATATATTTGGACGGCAGACAGTCAAGGAATATATTTGGACGGCAGACAGTCAAGGAATATATTTGGACGGCAGACAGTCAAGGAATATATTTGGACGGCAGACAGTCAAGGAATATATTTGGACGGCAGACAGTCAAGGAATATATTTGGACGGCAGACAGCCAAGGAATATATTTGGACGGCAGACAGTCAAGGAATATATTTGGACGGCAGACAGTCAAGGAATATATTTGGACGGCAGACAGTCAAGGAATATATTTGGACGGCAGACAGTCAAGGAATATATTTGGACGGCAGACAGTCAAGGAATATATTTGGACGGCAGACAGTCAAGAAATATATTTGGACGGCAGACAGTCAAGGAATATATTTGGACGGCAGACAGTCAAGGAATATATTTGGACGGCAGACAGTCAAGGAATATATTTGGACGGCAGACAGTCAAGGAATATATTTGGACGGCAGACAGTCAAGGAATATATTTGGACAGCAGACAGTCAAGGAATATATTTGGACGGCAGACAGTCAAGGAATATATTTGGACGGCAGACAGTCAAGGAATATATTGGACGGCAGACAGTCAAGGAATATATTTGGACAGCAGACAGTCAAGGAATATATTTGGACGGCAGACAATCAAGGAATATATTTGGACGGCAGACAATCAAGGAATATATTTGGACGGCAGACAGTCAAGGAATATATTTGGACGGCAGACAGTCAAGGAATATATTTGGACGGCAGACAGTCAAGGAATATATTTGGACGGCAGACAGTCAAGGAATATATTTGGACAGCAGACAGTCAAGGAATATATTTGGACGGCAGACAGTCAAGGAATATATTTGGACGGCAGACAGTCAAGGAATATATTTGGACGGCAGACAGTCAAGGAATATATTTGGACAGCAGACAGTCAAGGAATATATTTGGACGGCAGACAATCAAGGAATATATTTGGACGGCAGACAATCAAGGATTATATTTGGACGGCAGACAGTCAAGGAATATATTTGGACGGCGGACAGTCAAGGAATATATTTGGACGGCAGACAGTCAAGGAATATATTTGGACGGCAGACAGTCAAGGATTATATTTGGACGGCAGACAGTCAAGGAATATATTTGGACGGCAGACAGTCAAGGAATATATTTGGACGGCAGACAGTCAAGGAATATATTTGGACGGCGGACAGTCAAGGAATATATTTGGACGGCAGACAATCAAGGAATATATTTGGACGGCAGACAGTCAAGGATTATATTGGACGGCAGACAGTCAAGGGAAATATATTTGGACGGCAGACAGTCAAGGAATATATTTGGACAGCAGACAGTCAAGGAATATATTTGGACGGCAGACAGCCAAGGAATATATTTGGACGGCAGACAGTCAAGGAATATATTTGGACGGCAGACAGTCAAGGAATATATTTGGACGGCGGACAGTCAAGGAATATATTTGGACGGCAGACAGTCAAGGATTATATTTGGACGGCAGACAGTCAAGGAATATATTTGGACGGCAGACAGTCAAGGAATATATTTGGACAGCAGACAGTCAAGGAATATATTTGGACGGCAGACAGCCAAGGAATATATTTGGACGGCAGACAGCCAAGGAATATATTTGGACGGCAGACAGTCAAGGAATATATTTGGACGGCAGACAGTCAAGGAATATATTTGGACGGCGGACAGTCAAGGAATATATTTGGACGGCAGACAATCAAGGAATATATTTGGACGGCAGACAGTCAAGGAATATATTTGGACGGCAGACAGTCAAGGATTATATTTGGACGGCAGACAGTCAAGGAATATATTTGGACGGCAGACAGTCAAGGAATATATTTGGACGGCAGACAGTCAAGGAATATATTTGGACGGCAGACAGTCAAGGAATATATTTGGACGGCAGACAGTCAAGGAATATATTTGGACGGCAGACAGTCAAGGAATATATTTGGACAGCAGACAGTCAAGGAATATATTTGGACGGCAGACAGTCAGGGAATATATTTGGACGGCAGACAGTCAAGGAATATATTTGGACGGCAGACAGTCAAGGAATATATTTGGACGGTGGACAGTCAATGAATATATTTGGACGGCAGACAGTCAATGAATATATTTGGACGGCAGACAGTCAATGAATATATTTGGACGGCAGACAATCAAGGAATATATTTGGACGGCAGACAGTCAAGGAATATATTTGGACGGCAGACAGTCAAGGAATATATTTGGACAGCAGACAGTCAAGGAATATATTTGGACAGCAGACAGTCAAGGAATATATTTGGACGGCAGACAGTCAAGGAATATATTTGGACGGCAGACAGTCAAGGAATATATTTGGACGGCAGACAGTCAAGGAATATATTTGGACGGCAGACAGTCAAGGAATATATTTGGACGGCAGACAGTCAAGGAATATATTTGGACGGCAGACAGTCAAGGAATATATTTGGACGGCAGACAGTCAAGGAATATATTTGGACGGCAGACAGTCAAGGAATATATTTGGACGGCAGACAGTCAAGGAATATATTTGGACGGCAGACAGTCAAGGAATATATTTGGACGCCAGACAGTCAAGGAATATATTTGGACGGCAGACAGTCAAGGAATATATTTGGACGGCAGACAGTCAAGGAATATATTTGGACGGCAGACAGTCAAGGAATATATTTGGACGGCAGACAGTCAAGGAATATATTTGGACGGCAGACAGTCAAGGAATATATTTGGACGCCAGACAGTCAAGGAATATATTTGGACGGCAGACAGTCAAGGAATATATTTGGACGGCAGACAGTCAAGGAATATATTTGGACGCCAGACAGTCAAGGAATATATTTGGACGGCAGACAGTCAAGGAATATATTTGGACGGCAGACAGTCAAGGAATATATTTGGACGGCAGACAGTCAAGGAATATATTTGGACGGCAGACAGTCAAGGAATATATTTGGACGGCAGACAGTCAAGGAATATATTTGGACGGCAGACAGTCAAGGAATATATTTGGACGGCAGACAGTCATGAATATATTTGGACGGCAGACAGTCAAGGAATATATTTGGACGGCAGACAGTCAAGGAATATATTTGGACGGCAGACAGTCAAGGAATATATTTGGACGGCAGACAGTCAAGGAATATATTTGGACGGCAGACAGTCAGGGAATATATTTGGATGCCAGACAGTCAATGAATATATTTGGACGGCAGACAGTCAAGGAATATATTTGGACGGCAGACAGTGAGTTTCAGCTTGCGGGTTTTTTGTTACTTATTTTTGCATTGGCCAGTCCTTTGTGATGAAAAAAAGAGAAATAAATGACAGCCTTGCCTTGTACGTACATACATACACACAGGTCGTTGGGTATAAAGGAAATTATTTTGAAAGTCATCATGGCATAATTTCTGTTGAGGTAGGAGGGGCGATTAACTGGCCTACGCGTGTGTTAATATTTGGTTTTCATTAATCGAGTAAACTAAACTAATGAAATTAACTCCCCACATTTCAAACCACTTAACCTACTTTCAACCCCACCTAAAAAAATGGAAAAAAATGAAATTAATAAGTAAATACGTAAATACAACGAAAAAAATAATACTTAAAATAAATAGATAAGAAAGGAAGTAACTACGCACACACACACACACACACACACACACACACACACACACACGCACACACACACACACACACACACACACACACACACACACACACACACACACACACACACACACACGTCTACTTTAATCCAAATATTAACCCCTTCACTCCCAGATCTTTCCTTTGCTATATAAAATTGTATGTTGTCGAGCCATAAAATTAAGAAAAGTCACTTAATATATCAAATTAGTTAGTGGACAAGGATACTAAACAGGTCATATCTATAAAATATTGCTTATATTAATTAAAAATCGTCTAATGGTACCCAAATTACAATGAAAATTACGTTCTGGGTCTCAAGGGGTTACATACCTTAATCAATGAATAAGAATATATATTGAGTCATCTGATATTTTGTTACCATATTTACGATACTTTCTTTCTTACTTTTATTTCCCTACATTCCCATAAGTCTTCCTTCCTTCCTTTCCTCCCTTTCTCCAGGGCGCGAGGGTGGGTTTAAAGGGACCGTCAGAAAAAATGTGAGGCCTTAATGTCTAACAAAGAACACAAAACACACATTCTCAAACGTCATGTCGCATTGAGGTGTTGGATTTTCCACTTCACTCTCTCCACCTCCTCCACCCTGACACTCCACCTGGCCTTGAAATGAGGGAATGTGTGGATGTGGATGCCTTACGATTACCCACAATGCCTCACCATGACCTTCCTCCACCTCCTCCACCCTGACACTCCCTCCACCTGGCCTTGAAATGAGGGAATGTGTGGATGTGGATGCCTTACGATTACCCACAATGCCTCACCATGACCTTCCTCCACCTCCTCCACCCTGACCCTCCACCTGGCCTTGAGTGGAGGGAATGTGTGGATGTGGATGCCTTACGATTACCCACAATGCCTCACCATGACCTTCCTCCACCTCCTCTTCTTCCTCCCTCTTCCATGCTTTTCTCATTATTTTTTTTCAGACTGTAGAAATAAAATGATGCTTATGGTAATTCTCTTCTTCCCTCAACTTCTTCTTCTTCATCTTCCATCACTCTTTTTTCCTCTTCTTCCTCCTCTTCTTCCTTCCTCTTCCTTGTTGTTCTCATTATTTTCATTTGCAGTCGGTTTAAGTCAAATTTGATTATTATGTTATAATTCTTCCTCCAACTTCTTCGTCTTCTGCTTCTTCCATCATCTGTTATTTTTTCTTATGTTCCTCTTCCTCCTTTTTATCCCATCTCTTCATATTCTTCCATAATCACCCCGTTGATCTTACGTTCTTCTTCCTCATTTCTCTCTTCGCCTCTTTGTTTTCATCTTCCATCACCTCCTTTTATCTCTTCTTTCTCTTCCTTCTAATTTTCTTTTCACGTTTTGCTTCTAACTCACACCTTAAATGTTCCTCTATGGTGTTCCTCTCCTTCTTCTTCTTCTTCTTCTTCTTCTTCTTCTTCTTCTTCTTCTTCTTCTTCTTCTTCTTCTTCTTCTTCTTCTCCTTCTCCTTCTTCTTCTTCTTCTTCTCCCTTTCCTTCTTAACACGTAGAAACTATAGCGGTAGAAAGTAGTCACACAGGTAGCCTCGTTTGACATAGTAGGGCTATTGTTGTTTGTTCTTCCTTTGTATCCTCCTCCTCCTCCTCCTCCTCCTCCTCCTCCTCCTCCTCCTCCTCCTTCTCCTCCTCCTCCTCCTCCTCCTCCTCCTCCTCCTCCTCCTCCTCCTCATAGCACACTCCTCCTATTCGAACTACACGCGTACGTACATACATTACACACACACACACACACACACACACACACACACACACACACACCACACACACACACACACACACACACACACACACACACACACACACACACACACGTCTACTCTAATCCAAAGTACAACACAGTAAACTTTCATTACGGAACATACCATTCGACAAAGGCTTCATCCATAACCTAATCCTAAATCCTCACCCAAAGGTAAATCCGCCGCTGGAAGGAGGATCGGTTCTCTTGGGGGATTTGTCGCGCTGTGAGTAATTTGCTTCCACAATGACTCTCGATTGTAGAAGGTAAGTTGTGACCGCTCTCTGTCCCCCCTCCCATTGCCTGCCCATGGGGGGGGGGATTAGGGAAGGAGGGGGGGGGGGGAAGGGGGCATAGAGGGAATGGAAGTGGATATCAAGAGATGGAATGTAGGGATTGGAGAAGGAAGGAAGGAAGGAGGGAAGAAAGGAAGGAAGGAAGGAAGGAAGGAAGGAAGGAAGGAAGGAAGGAAGGAATGAAGGAAGGAAGAAAGGAAGGAAGGAAGGAAGGAAGGAAGGAAGGAAGGAAGGAAGGAAGGAAGGAAGGAAGGAAGAAAGGAAGGAAGAAAGGAAGGAAGGAAGGAAGGAAGGAAGAAGGAAGGAAGGAAGGAAGGAAGAAGAATGAAAGGAAGGAAGAAAGAAAGAAAGAAAGGAAGGAAGGAAGGAAGGAAAGAAAGAAAGAAAGAAAGAAAGAAAGGAAGGAAGGAAGGAAGAAAGGAAGGAAGTTAAAGGTAGTGACAGAGATGAGAAAAAAAGTGAGAATTGGAGATACAAGAAGGGAGAGAAGAGAGTAAAAACAGAGCAAATGGGGAGACGATAGGGAGGAGGAAGGAAGGAAAAAGGTAAATGATAAAGGGAAGAAGGAGAGGAGAGAGGAGGAGGAGTGAGGAGGAGGAGGAGGAGGAGGAGGAGGAGGAGGAGGCGAGGAAGGGAGACAGACAGAAGAAAAGAATAGAGAAACACGGGTGACAAGATAACGAAGAACTGATGAAAAGGAGATGAGAAAAGGAAGAAAGATGGAGGTGAGTGACAGACGAGAGAGAGAGAGAGAGAGAGAGAGAGAGAGAGAGAGAGAGAGAGAGAGAGAGAGAGAGAGAGAGAGAGAGAGAGAGAGAGAGAGAGAGAGAGAGAGAGAGAGAGAGAGAGAGAGAGAGAGAGAGAGAGTGTAAAGGAAAGGCCATCTCGCTGACCCATAGAGATCAGAGCAAAAGCCGAAACTACCTACCATGAACAAAGACAGACACCATTACCCCCCTCCCCCTACCCCCTTTTACCCCCTACCCCCTTTTACCCCCTCCCCCTACCCCCCTTTTACCCCCTACCCCCCTTTTACCCCCTCCCCCTTCCCCTTCCCTTCCCTTCCCGTCCCCGCCGGATAAGCCCAGATGGGAAATATGTTTTTGGAGTAGTATTGACGCCTGTTGTTGAGGGTTTCTTTTCTCCTCCCCGCTTGACAGGGAGGATGAATGGAGGAGTAAAAGGCAAATGCTGTATTGTGTTGTAGAGTGTCGAGAGAGATTGACATGAGACTGACGCGTAACTACTCACTGTGCTTTCTTTCTTTCTATCTTTTTTTTTGGGGGGGGGGGAAGGGGGGCATAAAAAAAAGATCGAAGGGCATAATGGGGGGAAGGGGGGCATGAAAAGAAAGATCGAAGGGCATAATATGAGTTTTTGGGCATGACAAAGTAAGATTGAACGGCATGATATGAGTTTTGGGGCATGAAAAAGTAAGATTGAACGGCATAATATGAGTTTTTGGGCATGAAAAAGTAAGATTGAAGGGCATAATATGAGTTTTTGGGCATGAAAAAGAGATTGAACGGCATAATATGAGTTTTTGGGCATGAAAAAGTAAGATTGAACGGCATAATATGAGTTTTTGGGCATGAAAAAGTAAAATTGAACGGCATAATATGAGTTTTTGGGCATGAAAAAGTAAGATCGAAGGGCATAATATGAGTTTTTGGGCATGAAAAAGTAAGATTGAACGGCATAATATGAGTTTTTGGGCATGAAAAAGTAAGATTGAACGGCATAATATGAGTTTTTTGGCATGAAAAAGTAAGATTGAACGGCATAATATGAGTTTTTGGGCATGAAAAAGTAAGATCGAAGGGCATAATGAGTCTTTGGGCGTGAAAAAGTATGATTGAACGGCATAATATGAGTTTTTGGGCATGAAAGAGACAGCGACGGGTAAAATGTGAGTTTCTGGGATAAATATATATAATAGATGTAGAAATGTAGGTCTTTGCCTATTAATGTGTAGAAAATGCCTATGAATGAATGTGTAAAAATTGGAAAAACCTCAAAAATATGTCTAGGTTTTTATTTTTTTATTCTCTTGTCGAAAAATTGTGTCTAAGTTTTAGTAGGTAAGTAAAGGCAGCCGCACAAAATTACTACGGAGATATAATGCATAAATTAGCCACAACACACACACACACACACACACACACACACACACACACACACACACACACACACACACACACACACACACACACACACACACACACACACGAAGGATAATCCCCTACTAAGCCAGGTCTCAGTTTAATGGTTTCCTTTGAGTCTATAAAATACACTTAAAGAGGCCACGACGCAGACCTCAAAAGATCGGATCCCTTCTGTGTAAGTTAAATCACGGATGTAAATGTAAAATGTTCTTAACCATTTAAACGAAGATTGAGATTCCTGAGGACGATGAATGCCTAACAAAACGATACATTCTTCTCAACAAACAGCCTGGAAAGTGACCCTACAAACTACCTGAATATTACCAGAAGGGTCAAAATGGCTTATAGATATTGTAATGATTAACAAACGATACATTCTTTCTAACAAACAGCCTGGAAAGTGACCCTACAAACTACCTTGGATATACCAGAAGGGTCAAAATGGCTTGGAGATATTGTAATGATTAACTAAACTATTAATTCTTCCTAACAAACAGCCTAGAAACTACCCTACAAACTACCTTGGATATACCAGAAGGGTCAAAATGGCTTAGAGATATTGTAATGATTAACAAAGCGATACATTCTTCCCAACAAACAGCCTGGAACGTGACCCCGTGACCCTAGCAGCTACCATGACCTTGAATACACACAGAAGGGTCAAAGAAGCATAGATAAATTGTAAGGGCACGCGAAAACAGGGTATGCAGGGTAGCGAAAACAGGGTATATATGACGAAAGGTGGACTGAGAATATACAAAATAGGGTCAAAGGTCAAAACAACGGCGTCCAAATAGGTCAAAGACAAAAAAGGGTCAAAATAGGGTCAACGGGTCAAAATAAGGGTCAAACTGGTATAAAAGAATCGTAAGGGCTCACGAAAACAGGGTATATATGACGAAAGGTGGACTGAGAATATACAAAATAGGGTCAAAGGGTCAAAACAAGGGTCAAAATAGGGTCAAAGGGTCAAAATAAGGATCAAAATAGGTCAAAGGGTCAAAATATGGGTAAAAAATAAGGTCAAAGGGTCAAAATAAGGTCAAAGGGTCAAAATAAGGGTAACAAATAAGCTCAAAGGGTCAAAATAAGGGACAAAATAGGGTCAAAATATGGGTAAAAATAGTATAGAAGAATCGTAAGGGCAGACGAAAACGGGGTATATACTCAAATGACAAAAGGGGACAAGGGTAAACTGAGGTATTCTTTACAGGAGGCTAAGGAGGCGGTTCTAAGGCAAACAATAGAAAGGGAGGCACACTGTATCCTCCCCTTTAGGTTCGTAGAGTGTGACAGAAGCCTTGTGCTGCTACGCCAATGCCTCGTCCCTCACTTTATAAAGAGTGTATTCAGAAAGGGTAAAGATGAATGCTAATTATTGAGGGTAATGCATGAAGAACTATCCTGTGTGTGTGTGTGTGTGTGTGTGTGTGTGTGTGTGTGTGTGTGTGTGTGTGTGTGTGTGTGTGTGTGTGTGTGTGTGTGTGTGTGTGTGTGTGTGTGTGTGACAAAGGGTGGTAATGTCTGCTGGCTCCTTATTCTCCTCTTCCTCTTCTTTCTACTCCTTCCCCTCTCTCTCTCTCTCTCTCTCTTCTCTCTCTCTCTCTCTCTCTCTCTCTCTCTCTCTCTCTCTCTCTCTCTTCTCTCTCTCTCTCTCTCCTCCTCTCTCTTCTCTCTCTCTCTCTCTCTCTCTTCCTCTACCCTAATTCCCTTTTCCTTTCGTTTCCCTCTTCCTACATGCATAGTTAGTCGTTTTGTTGCCTTAATTCATTCCTCCTCCTCCTCCTCCTCCTCCTCCTCCTCCTCCCACCTTGTCCTCCTCCTCCTCCACCTTGTCCTCCTCCTCCTCTTAATATCCCTTTAAGTCTCCTTTATTACGTTCCTCTGCTTCCTCCCTTCATCCGGACATTTCCTTAGTATTGTGTCCCTTACGTCTATTTGTCTTCTCTCCTTCTCCTCCTCCTCCTCCTCCTCCTCCTCCTCCTCCTCCTCCTCCTCCACCTCCTCCTCCTCCTCCTCCTCCTCCTCCTCCACCTTCACCTTCACCTTCACCTACACCTCCTCCTCCATCCTCCTCCTCCTCCTCTTTACTAGTGCTGTTTCCATGCGTGTTCTGCCTTTGAGGTGCTTCTATTGCATTTGTTATTGTCACTGTCGCCTCTCCTCCTCCCTCAAAGCATGGGTGTCCTGCGTTTAATTCATTTCGTTCCCTTGTTCACGTCAGCACGAGATAACACCTGCACGTTTTGTTGCTAACTAAAATTGTATCGTCATTAGGAATTTTATTTGTAAACCTAGTGTTGGTCGTTGCTTCCTTTCTAGCACAATTGTATAGGAGAGAATGTAAATCTATTAGACAGTGTCATAAACGAACTTATAAAAACACATATACATATTTATTTAGCTAGAATTGCATCGTCATTAGGAATTATATTTTTAAACCTAGTGTTGGATCTATGCTTCCTTTCTAGCACAATTGTATAGGAGAGAATTAGAATCTATTAGGCAGTGCTATAAACGAACTTAAAAACCACACACATATATTTATCTAGAATTGCATCGTCATTAGGAATTATATTTTTAAACCTAGTGTTGGGTCGTTGCTTCCTTTCTAGCACAATTGTATAGGAGAGAATTAGAATCTATTAGACAGTGTCATAAACGAACTTATAAAAACACATATACATATTTATTTAGCTAGAATTGCATCGTCATTAGGAATTATATTTTTAAACCTAGTGTTGGGTCGTTGCTTCCTTTCTAGCACAATTGTATAGGAGAGAATTAGAATCTATTAGGCAGTGCTATAAACGAACTTAAAAACCACACATATATATTTAGCTAGAATTGCATCGTCATTAGGAATTATATTTTTAAACCTAGTGTTGGGTCGTTGCTTCCTTTCTAGCACAATTGTATAGGAGAGAATTATAATCTATTAGGCAGTGCTATAAACGAACTTAAAAACCACACACATATATTTATCTAGAATTGCATCGTCATTAGGAATTATATTTTTAAACCTAGTGTTGGGTCGTTGCTTCCTTTTCTAGCACAATTGTATAGGAGAGAATTAGAATCTATTAGACTGTGCCATAAACGAACTTAAAAACACAAACAATTTATATTTAGCTAGAATTGCATCGTCATTAGGAATTATATTTTTAAACCTAGTGTTGGGTCGTTGCTTCCTTTCTAGCACAATTGTATAGGAGAAAATTAGAATCTATTAGACTGTGCCATACACGAACTTATAAAAATACATATACATATTCATTTAGCTAGAATTGCATCGTCATTAGGAATTATATTTTTAAACCTAGTGTTGGGTCGTTGCTTCCTATTCTAGCACAATTGTATAGGAGAAAATGTTAATCTATTAGGCAGTGTCATAAACGAACTTATAAAAACCACACACATATATATTTACGAATTATGTTTTTAAACCTGGTGTTGAATCTTTTTACTTCTTTTTCTAACACAATTGTATAGGGAAAAAAATATTGATCTTTAACACAGTGTCATAAACGAACTTATAAAAAAAAAACCACATTGGCTACATTAAAAAGAAAAAATCTAACATGACGTATTTCGATTACTGAATATTCCATTATTTTTCCAACACCACTGTAGGAATACAAAAAAAAATCCATATAAAATAATAAATAACAAATATAATAATACACTATAAAAATAATATATTACACGAAATAATAAAAAACCACACATACATTAACAAGACAAATTCTACAATGACGTATTTCGACAGCAGAATATCCCTAATAAATATTCGCAAGGAGAAGCGAACATGCTTTTGTCTGTCTGTCTGCCTGCCTCCCTTCCACTCCAGCCAAGGAACAAAGCTTACCCCTGCCTACCCCCTTCCCCCCTTTGCCCCCTGGCCCACACACAGGTGTACACATGCGTCATCCCTAGGCCACAAAGAGGGGCACAGACAGGTAAGCACACACCTGTCGCCTATATTCACCTGAGATAAATGTTGAAGGCGAGTATGTGATGTTGTCTTATGTGCAAAATGTTCTGTCTCTGTCAAGTGTCTACTCTGTTTGGGGGTATCAGTCTCTCTCTCTCTCTCTCTCTCTCTCTCTCTCTCTCTCTCTCTCTCTCCTCTCTCTCTTCTCTCTCTCTCTCTCTCTCTCTCTCTCTCTCTCTTCTCTCTCTCTCTTTCAAAGGTAGTCAAAACAATTAACTTTATTTTCCCAATTATACATTTTTGGACAAAACTCAAAACAAGGAAATACTTAACACACGCACACACACACACACAGCACACACACACACACACACACACACACACACACACACACACACACACACACACACATTCAAACATACACACGCACTATCATCCTAATTTCCGTTTTCTGTTGTGTGTGTGTGTGTGTGGGGTGTGTGTGTGTGTGTGTGTGTGTGCCGCCTCGGAGGGGTCGCTCAAGCCGGCAGGTCACTTCCATTAATATTATCCCAACACAAACAAAGCAAACAATGCCGACAACTTCAAAGGAGATGGTTTAACTATTTCTTCCCTCATCCCTCCCTCCCTCCTTCCTTCCTTCCCTCCCTCCCTCCCTCCTCCCTCCTTCCTTCCCTCCCTCCCTCCCTCCCTCCCTCCCTCCCTCCCTCCCTCCCTCCCTCCCTCCTTCCAATTCTTCCTCCCTGGCAGCTACTTCCATATCTCCCGTTTCATTGTTATTTACAAGGACAAACTATCTTCTTTCATGATAATAAGTCTTCGTGTGATTAAAAATTAGATACTTGTAACGAAATGTACAGAAATAGATAGTTAGTATACACATCGCAGGTTACGGGAAGGTGTTGTGTGTGTGTGTGTGTGTGTGTGTGGTGTGTGTGTGTGTGTGTGTGTGTGTGTGTGTGTGTGTGTGGTGTGTGTGTGTGTGTGTGTGTGTGTGTGTGGTGTACTCTTGAATAACATAAGAAACATAAAATAGTACTAAGATTAACTCCAGCACTACTTCACTACTCCCTAGGCTAGAATAGTTAACTCATATCCTTCATTAGTCAGCTGCTTCAGAAGCTGACAAAGATACAGAGCGCCTCTCCGGGTAGAAAGACAGACACACACAGAGAGAGAGAGAGAGAGAGAGAGAGAGAAGAGAGAGAGAGGAGAGAGAGGAGAGAGAGAGAGAGGAGAGAGAGAGAGAGAGAGAGAGAGAGAGAGAGAGAGAGAGAGAGAGAGAGAGAGAGAGAGCGAGAGCGAGCGAGAGAGAGAGAGAGAGAGAGAGAGAGAGAGAGAGAGAGAGAGAGAGAGAGAGAAGAGAGAGAGAGAGAGAGGAGAGAGAGACAGGCAGAGAGAGACATATAGAGACATAGAGACAGGCAGAGAGAGAGAGAGAGAGAGAGAGAGAGGAGAGAGAGAGAGAGACGAGAGAGAGAGAGAGAGAGAGAGAGAGAGAGAGAGGATGAGAGAGAAGAGAGAGAGGAGAGGAAGAGGAGAGAGAGGAGAGAGGAGAGGAGAGAGAGATTACAAAACGGACTCGCCCATTCTCTCCACTACAATGATACCCACGAGACAGTAACGCTTTATTGTGTAGATGTTATATTCTATTTTATTATATTTTATTTAGCATGTATATAGTAGCTTTTATTTTATCAGTAATTAGGTTCGTTTCCTCTTTAAATTTTTTCTATGTATGAATATTGTGTATTTTTTTCCTGTTTATGCCTTCGGGCGAAATAAAATTATCATTATTATTATCATTATTCATTATCTTGGGACGTTTATCAAGGGTCTTAAGTGTCTCAATGGTCATGTTTTCAATTAAATAAAGAAAAGTTATATTAGCAAACTTATTAATCCAGCATATATAAATACCTTATAAAAGCAGCCTTATAAAAAATACAGCCTTATAAAAAATACAGCCTTATAAAAAATACAGCCTTATAAAAAATACAGCCTTATAAAAAATACAGCCTTATAAAAAATACAGCCTTATAAAAAATACAGCCTTATAAAAAATACAGCCTTATAAAAGCAGCCTTATAAAAAATACAGCCTTATAAAAAATACAGCCTCATAAAAAATACAGCCTTATAAAAAATACAGCCTTATAAAAAATACAGCCTTATAAAAAATACAGCCTTATAAAAAATACAGCCTTATAAAAAATACAGCCTTATAAAAAATACAGCCTTATAAAAAATACAGCCTTATAAAAAATACAGCCTAATAAAAAATACAGCCTTATAAAAAATACAGCCTTATAAAAAATACAGCCTTATAAAAAATACAGCCTTATAAAAAATACAGCCTTATAAAAAATACAGCCTTATAAAAAATACAGCCTTATAAAAAACACCCAAAAAAACAAATATAATAACTGGCGAACACTTACTGTCTTAACTTATCCACCATTTAACCCCTTGAGGCCCAGAACGTAATTTCCATTGTAATTTGACTAATCTTAAGACATTTTTAGTGAATATAAGCAAAAATGTATAGATATGACCTGTTTAGTATCCTTGTATACTAACTACTTTGGTATATTTTGGTACTTTTCGTAATTATATGGCTCGACAACGGACGATTTTTTATAGCAAAGGAAAGATCTGGGTGTGAAGGGGTTAAGCCATGCCTATGTGTAACTAATAATGTTTATATACAAAAGAAAACAGAAAAAAAAATACATTACACATATATTCAAATAAGAACACACACAAAAAAACGGAAAAATAACAAGAATAATACCGATACATTGCAAAATAATGGCAAACTAACATAAATAATACCGATATATTGTAAAATAATGGAAAAATAACAAGAATAATACCGATACATTGCAAAATAATGGCAAACTAACATAGATAATACCGATATAATGCAAAATAATGAAACTAACATAAATAATACCGATATATTGTTGAATTAATGGAAAACTAACATAGATAATACCGATATAATGCAAAATAATAGCAAACTAACATAAATAATACCGATATATTGTTAAATAATGGCAAACTAACATAAATAATACCGATATATTGTAAATAGACAAGTAACATAAATAAACGATAATTGTTAAATTAATGGAAAACTAACATAATAATACCGATATAATGCAAAATAATGGCAAACTAACATAAATAATACCGATATATTGTTAAATAATGGCAAACTAACATAAATAATACCGATATATTGTTAAATTAATGGACAACTAACATAAATAATACCGATATAATGTTAAA
>JACEEZ010024720.1:200000-205072 GCA_016584305.1 Chionoecetes opilio
GCATAGAAGGGGAGGCAGGGCAGGGTAAAGTACAGGGTCAGCAGGGAATTGACACAGGAATAAAAGACACTTGTAAGAAAGGTAACTGCTGTCGATTCATATTCTTACGAGAGTGTCAACAGGGCGGGAAAAAGGGGACGAAAAGGAGAGGAGGGGAAGGAGAGAGCCAGTGTGGGGTAATGAGGGATGTAAGGGAAGGGAGGTGGTGAGGGGAGAGGGAAGGAAGGGAAGGTGAAAAGAGGGCAACAGGGAAGGGAGAGAATGGGGAAGGAAGGATCGGAGAGATAAGAGAAGGTGAGAGAGGAGAGAAAGGGGAGGAAGGAAGGGAGGAAGGATGGAAGGAAGTATGGAAGGAAGGAGAGAATGGGGAAGGAAGGATCGGAGAGATAAGAGAAGGTGAGAGAGGAGAGAAAGGGGAGGAAGGAAGGAAGGGTTAAGATGAGACACTTTGATCCAATCTAGACACTTTGCAAGTACCAACGACAAGGTTATTGACTATACAATGCGCCACCACGCCAGGACGAACTTGGTGGGCTCGAACCGCTGACCGAATGCAGGGACGCTGCTGCACGCAAGCCGACAGCTCTACCAACCGAGCCACCCTGACGGGCTAGCGAGAGAGAGAGAGAGAGAGAAGAGAGAGAGAGAGAGAGAGAGAGAGAGAGAGAGAGAGAGAGAGAGAGAGAGAGAGAGATGATCATTAACTTACATGAAGTCAAGAGATACTAAAGAAAAAATATATAGGATAGAAAAAGACGAATATTTCAACTCTAAAACAAAAATAGATAAGCTGATAATGAAAGTTAATATTCCCTTTATTACTCATTTATAAAAGAATCTCCATAATAAAAGAATCTCCATAATCAAAGAATCTCCATTATCAAAGAATCTCTCTCTCTCTCTCTCTCTCTCTCTCTCTCTCTCTCTCTCTCTCTCTCTCCTCTCTCTCTCTACCCGTCAGGGTGGCTCGATTGGTAGAGCTGTTGTCTTGCGTGTAGCGTCCAAGCATTCGGTCAGCGGTTCGAGCCCACCAGGTTCGTCCTGGCGTGGTGGCGCTTTGAGTAGTCAATAACCTTGTAGTTGGTACTTGCAAAGTGTCTAGATAGGATCAAAGTATCTTATCTCTCTCTCTCTCTCTCTCTCTCTCTCTCTCTCTCTCCTCTCTCTCTCTCTCTCTCTCTCTCTCTTCTCCTTTGTTCATCATCACCAGTACTTTTTTCCCATCCTTAATTTCTCCTCCTCTCCTTAGCCTACATGTACTAACCCCTTCACGCCCAGATCTTTCCTTGGCTATATAAAATCGTCTGTTGTTAGCCATAAAATTACGAAAACTAACTTAATATACCAAATTTACTAGTGGACAAGGATACCAAGCAGGTCATATCTATTAAAATATTGCTTATATTCATTGAAATTGTCTAATGGTAACCAAATTACAATGGAAATAACGTTGTGGGCCTCAAGGGGTTAAGGCCATTTTCTTCCTTCTTTTTATCCTCAGTCCTTTCTTTCCCTCTTTCTGAAGGCTCTACATTTACTCCTACAGACCTTCCTTTCCCCCTTCATTCTATCCCCATCAATACAGTGTTTTATATCCCCTCTTCCTATCTACTTTATTACTCTCTCTCTCTCTCTCTCTCTCTCTCTCTCTCTGCTCATTCTCTCTCTCTCTCTCCTCTCTCTCTCTCTCTCTCTCTCTCTCTCTCTCTCTCTCTCTCTCTCTCTCTCTCTCTCTCTCTCTCTCATAAGACGGCCTATATCCTTTATTGAAAACATACATCACCCCGACAACCACCTCCCCCTCCCTAACCCTTCCCCACTCACGTCTTCCTGCCATCTTTAACGGAGGGGCGAGAAGACAGACCACCACCATCACCACCACAACGAGGGAGGAGGAAGAATACAAAGGAATACAAAGGAAGAACAGACAGCAACAGCCTTACCGGGACAAACGAGGCTGACTGTGTGACTAGTTTCTACCACTCTAGTTTCTACGTGTTAGAGGTAAAATAATAGAAAAGTTTAAGGCTCCTCCCCGCCCACCTTTCCCTTCGGCCGAGACAGGTAGGAAAAAGTGAAAAAAAATACACCATACAGTATTGAAAAACAGTCATGGAATAGGAGGAGGAGGAGGAGGAGGAGGAGGATCAGACACCCTTACTAAAAGAATCTAATCCTTTTAATCTTCTCCCTTGACGTGAAACACAATTAATTATATCCTAAGTAGGTGGAGAAAAAATACATTAATATTATGCTTTTTCTCTCTTCTTTTTTTTTCTCTCTCTCTCTCTCTCTCTCTCTCTCCCCTCTCCTCTCTCTCTCTCTCTCTCTCTCTCTCTTTTCTCTCTCTCTCTCTCTCTTTTCATCCTCTCTCTCTCTCTCTCTCTCTCTCTCTCTTCTCTCTCTCTTCCTCTCTCCTCTCTCTCTCTCTCTCTCTCTCAGTAGTATTAATTCACCTTTCCCTCTCAATATTTTTTCACTGTATTACAAAGGGTAAGAAAAATAAAGCGAGGCAAGACCTTAGCTTCGTAAAAAAGCGTCTTAGAGTAATTCTTTCCTTCAACGCTGAGAAGTTAGAAGAGAGAGAAGGATCTAGAGAATTATTGAGGAGGAGGAGGATTACATAGGATTACATAGGAGTAACAGACACCAGGAGACCTATTGGTCCATAGCGAGGGTATCTGCTGAACTACATACAACTAACTATCAACTACTTGTAAGAAAACAGTTGGAAAATGATACCATGTCCCTAAAGAGGATAGGAACATGGAAGTTTCATAGTGCAGAATGATAGGATATGAAAAATACTAACTACAACTACCACTACCACTACAACTAATCGATACGGGGGACTAGATACGAATTCGCACTATCAATACCCATTTACTTTACAGTGCGCGTCAAGTCTGTTTTTTAATGTAGTTATTGTGTTGGCTCCGACAACATTTGCTGGTAACTTGTTCCACCGATCAACGACTCTAACATTGAAATAATTTTTACGGAGATCGGTGATGCAGGAGGAGGAGGAGGAGGAGGAGGAGGAGGAGGAGGAGGAGGAGGAGGAGGAGGAGGAGGAGGAGAATAGGAAAAGAACGAGAGGATAAGAAGAAAATAAGTAGAAAGGTGATAATAAAAGAAAAAGGGAAAGAAGATGAAAAAGGAGAAATGGAAGATACGAAAAAGAAAAGAAAGAAGAGGAGTGGAAAAATAAAATAAGAAAAATATAAGAAACATACAATATAAAAAGAAAACAAATAATAAGCAAGAAAAAAAAATGAAGAAAATTAGGAAAAAGACTACGAAAAAGAATGAAAAAAAGGAAAAATTACAAAAAAAATGTATACCAAAAAATATGAAAATGAAAGAAATAACGAAGGAGAATTAGATAACTGTAAAGTATTAGTTAAAGAAAAAAAGAAAGAATAGGAATAAGACATTATATTTATTAATAAATAAAATTCTCCCCCAAAAACATCTCAAATTAGAGAGAGAGAGAGAGAGAGAGAGAGAGAGAGAGAGAGAGAGAGAGAGAGAGAGAGAGAGAGAGAGAGAGAGAGAGAGAGAGAGAGAGAGAGAGAGAGAGAGAGAGAGAGAGAGAGAGAGAGAGAGAGAGAGAGAGAGAGAGAGAGAGAGAGAGAGAGAGAGAGAGAGAGAGAGAGAGAGAGAGAGAGAGAGAGAAAGAGAAAGAGAGAGAGAAACAACAAAAAAGTCCTGATGATGGAGTTTTGGACCAGCAATAAGAACTAAACTACTTTTGGATAAATACAAGGCAGCTAAATGACGCTGTTCATCTGTTTGAACTCTGAGGCTAAATTATCCTTCCTCCTCCTCCTCCAATATTCTTGTGAAGGAGAAGTGATAATAATACAGAATAAGAATAATAATAAGATAAAGAATAATAAGATAAAGGAATATGACAAAACAAAATCATAAACCTTCATCAAATTTCGTGCTTTTCGCCTCTCAAAAACCAATGATTAAGGTAATAATAATAACACTAATAATAACGTTATTGAAATATAAGGATAGTAATAATAATAATAATAATAATAATAATAATAATAATAATAATAAATAATAATAATATAGTAATAATAATAATAATAATAATAATAATAGTAATAATAATAATAATAATGATAATAGTAATAATAGTAATAATGATAATAATATGAGTACATAATTCAGCTTATTCTTATTTCTTTCACTTTCATTTTCTAGTTGTATATGGTTCTCTCCCCTCCTCCATCTATCCCGCTCTCTTCTCATCCCTCCTTCCTTCCTCCTTCCTTCCTTTTTCTCTACCCTCTTTCCTTCCCTCTCTTCTCTATCTTCATCATCCTCTTCTCATCCCTCCTTCCTTCCATATTCTCTCCCCTTCATCCCTCTCTCTTCTCTCCTTCCTTCCTTCTTTCCATATTCTTTGCCCTCCTTCCCTCTCTCTTCTCTCCCATCCTTCCATCCTTCCTTCCTCCCCTTTCTCTCCTCTCTTATCTCTCCGATCCTTCCTTCCCCATTCTCTCCCTTCCCTGTTGCCCTCTTTTCACCTTCCCTTCCTTCCCTCTCCCCTCACCACCTCCCTTCCCTTACATCCCTCATTACCCCACACTGGCTCTCTCCTTCCCCTCCTCTCATTTTCGTCCCCTTTTTCCCGCCCTGTTGAAACTCTCGTAAGAATATGAATCGACAGCAGTTACCTTTCTTACAAGTGTCTTTTATTCCTGTGTCAATTCCCTGCTGACCCTGTACTTTACCCTGCCCTGCCTCCCCTTCTATGCCTCCCCTACCCCCTGCCTGGCCTTGCCCCTCTTCCCTTCACCCCTCCCCTTCCCTCCCCAAGGAAGGAGGAAGGGAAGGGGAAAGGAGTAAGAGAGGAAATGAAAGGTTATGGGACAGTAAGATATTGGACAGTGTGTAATTTTAGATGATATCGAATTTCAAGAAGTGTTTATGTTGTTTAGGACGAAATATAGCAAGAAGGAAGGAAATTATAAGAAAAAATAGTAAGAAATGAAAGTTCCAAAATGAAAGAACGGAAAGAAATAAGGAAAATGAAAGTATGAAAAGAGATA
>JACEEZ010024721.1:0-18070 GCA_016584305.1 Chionoecetes opilio
GGGGATCCCCTTGGATGTTCAGGAGAAAAAATTTTATTTAACCCCCAGCCAAAATTTTTCCTTGCTATAAAAAATGTATTTTGTCGAGCCATAAAATTATAAATATAAAATGTAATAAAATAAAAGTAATATTAAAGTGTAAGTAAGTAAGTAAGTAAAGTAGTATTAAAGTGCCTACCTTGGCTTAAAGCTTGGGACCTGCAGTCTGAGTCCCCGGGAAGCCACTGTTCAAGCCATCTCTTCTCACGGCCCTCTTGTAGCTTCCTTATGTCCCCGAGAAGCCATGTTCAACCCATCTCTTCTCACGGCCTCTTGTAGCTTCCTTATGTCTTAGTTCAATGATCCAGTGTCCGAGGCTGCCCAGCAATCCCATCTGTCAAGGTTATAAGTGATGATTAATTAAAGGACATACAATAAAGGAGATACCACCCCCAATAAATACTACTACTACCACTACTACTACTACCACTACTACTACCACTACTACTACTACTACCACCACACCCCCACTACTACTACCCCACCACTACTATTTACTACCACACCACTACTACTACCCCACCACTATACTACTACCACCACTACCACTATTTACTACTACCACTACTACTACCACCACCACTACTCTACCCCACCACTACTATACTACCACTACCACTACTACTATACCACGGGTCTACCATAACGTCCACGGGTGAGAAAGTCCATTCATTCCTTCTCACCTAACCTAACCTAACCTAACCCTGTGGACATAATAATCCGTGGACGTTATGGTCATTCTGAACCATGGACGTTTTGACCCGTGGACGTTTGACTGGCTACCTCCATGCCACGTCCACTGAGCAGTTAAAAGTGAGAGGTAAAGAACCACCAGAACCTTGGGCGAAATGACTCCATAGTGTGGGCGAAATGACTCCATGGTGGGGGGAAATGGCATGGGGCGAAATGATCAGATACCTTCATGATACTCCCTGACGTGTTTCTTCGGTAAATTTCCAGATGAACACCGGACTCACTTTGGTGGACGAAACTATTTTTTTCTGGTGAGTTTTGGTGTTTTGAATGAATCTGCTAACGTTTCTGTGCAATGTTTTTTTTTTTTTTTTTTTTTGCATAAATGAAAAAAGAAAAACAGAATGTAAACCTAACCTAACCTTTACCTATTATATATATTTTATATTATATATATATATAAAATATATATATATATATATATATATATAATAAAAAAAAAAAAAAAAAAAAAAAAAAAAAAAAAAAAAAAGCTAACCTCTATTTACCTAAATAAAAAAAAAATGCGACAGAAACGGTTAGCAGATTCATGCCCAAAAAATCAAAACACACCAGAAAAAAATAGTTTCGTCCACCCCAAAGTGAGTTCGGTGTTCATCTGGAATAACACTAAATTACCGCCAATAATGGAGAGAACTGCGCGCTCGCTACCCCCTATAATGATCACAGTAACACAATCCTTTCCCTTACCAATGGCTAACCTGTGTTGTTATTGTAAGGTAAGTTGGGAGCATACGCTAAGGGGTGCATGGCCTCGGTGCTCATCTACGTGGCATTAGCCCTTAGAGCCTGTGGTGGGTGAGGACCGTTACCCGCGACTTGCCCTGGCCCGGACTCGAAACCAGGGCCCGCAGAATGGTAGCCCGGCACGCCAGCCACTGCACCACGGAGGCCACACTAGGGTGTAGAGCCCGAGTACAAATTTTAGGGCTAATGCCTGTCTGTCTGCATTCCGTGCCCACAAATCAAGTCATGATTTCCTTGTTTAATTCAGTATAATGATGGTAATTAATGATGGGTTTTAATAAAGTGAGGCTAGTTATTCATCGTGTATCAATGCAGTGAATGTGAAGGATGTAATAAAGGTGGAAAATTAGAAAATTTTGAACTTACGTTTCTTAGTCTGACAGCCGCGCCGCCATCTTGTCTTGGAAATTTGTCAACAACATTTTTTAAAGTTTATTTACATGTTAATTTCCCCCCAGACCGATATTACTGAAATTTAAATAAACCAAAAATACTGTAATAAATATGTTCAGGTGTTTATAGAGAGTTAGTAATGGATAATGGCCAAGACGAGACATTTTGACTGTATGACATGTTAAATTTTCCTCCCAGACCGATATTACTATTAATTAATCATCAAAAAAACTATAATAAATTATATATATCAGTGTTTATAGATAGTTAGTAATGGATAAATGGTGGTAATGGACCCATTTACTCACACCTAAAACACGGAGTATTATAAAGCTTTGGGTGCAATATAGGCTACATATCACTGTAGCCCTACTCATATTCTTTTGCTGAGAAATGCACCCTAAATGAAATATATGGCCTTTTGGGGCCAAAATATCACAAACGGCGGAAACGCGCTGTGATTGGTTGTGACGTAGTAACTGCAGACTCAGATCTCGCCTGATCAGCTGATCGGCTTTGTTTGGCTCAGCAAACCGCAAATTATAGTTTTATTTTACTAACCTAACTAACTTGCATTACCCCTACTACCGCAAGATGACCAGTAATCCTCCTCAAGTGATGAGTAGGTATTCACTGTGTTGTGAATATGTAAGTTGTAGTTTATAAGGAAAAAATGGATAGACAGAGCAAAGTGGCCGTGACACCAGACAAAATGATGACTTCTGGGATCGGCATTCCTTATAGGGAGCTTAAATGAACCTGCAATGACATGTACAGCTAGACAGATAGACGAACTCATAGAGGAACTGGAGAAATGTATGGTTAGTAAAGGTTGTAGTGGTGAGTAGAGTGACGAAGGGTGTATGTTTTGCTTATGTGGGGAAAGAAAGCCATACATTTCTACCTGTTTCCTCTATGAGTTCGTCTATCTGTCTAGCTTTACATGTCATTGCAGGTTCATTTAAGCTCCCTATAAGGAAGGCGATCCCAGAAGTCGTCACTTGTCAGGTGTCACGGGTCACTTATCTCTGTCTATCCACTTTTTCCTTATAAAACTACAACTTAAATATGCACAAACACAGTGAATACCTACTACATTACTTGAAGGAGGATTACTGGTCATCTTGCGGTAGTAGGGGTAATGCAAGTTGGTGTATAGTAGGTAGTACATAATAGTAGCGGCCGCTTTACAGCTGTTTGCTTGTTGTCTAAGCTAGTGACGTACACACATGGAGCAGTCGTTTTAGAGCGTATAATTTTCATGTACTTAAATGGCTGTATCATCAAAAATACTGTCTACATAGGAAAAATCAACATCACTGCCCAACTATATGAGGCTTTTGAAGAGGTCAAATCAATCCTACTAAGTAGAGTAAATTGTCCAATTGGTGAGTAATAATGCCCCCTTCATCTCGACAACATGGGCAGAATGAACCACCCAAGAAGACGAAGAAGAGAGGATGCTTAGCATATGACTTAGTAAATGCTAATATACATACATAACCTACAACCCCCTACCACCCGCTACAGAAGATTACAGGCCTGGTCCTGCCCATCCCTACTCCTAGTCTCCCTCACTTGAGATTAACACTATAGTCGCCAGTCACTGCTTTTTCTATATACACAAAAATGTTCAGACCCAGGCGTTTTCTCAAAGCGTGTGAGCAATCTGTGCACAGACACCGCACCTGACAGAAATTACCCAGAAATTGAGAACTAATTTGAAGCTATTGACGCCATCAGATCGGATCTGCGGCTGGCCCGGATGGCTTTCATGCAAAGTTCTTGAAACAATTGCAGCTGAGAAGGCGGTAGGTACATTGAAATTAATTGCCACAAGTCACTTGCATCGGGTATTATTCCCCCCAACCTGAAGGAGGATAGTGACACCCATCATAAAGGAGGCAACAAGGGACTGGCCAAAAACTACCGGCCTGTGGTCCTAACCTCCCCATATCATCCAAGATAATTGAACGAGTGGTCAAAAACCATCGCACTGATCACTTAGAGAAGGACCAAATGCTTTTAAGAGGGCCAAACGCCTTTAGAAAAGGCCGCCGTCCTGCCTGTCGCATATTGGCACACAAGAAGCCTATTGGAAGCCACTAGCAAGGGCACCACGTGATGGATCTACTGGACTTGCCAAGTCCTCTTGACAAAAGTTGATCATGGCCTCCTCCTCCACAAATTAAGGGGCCTTGGTATATCAGAAACCTTGAAAGGGAGATCCACACTTCTTGAAGGCAGGACCACGAAAGGTATCAGTATAGGGGAACCTCTCAGACCCGAGTGACGTGGTAAGTGGAGTTCCGCAGGGGTCAGTGCTGGGACCTCTGTTCCTGATCAGATCGGGGACATTTGGACAGGACTCCGGCACTCCAGGCTACCTCTTTTGCCGACGACACAATGGGTAAAGAGGGGAATAACAACAGAGAATGAGGATGTGGCCCGGTTGAGGAGGACTAAATCACCCTCCTAGACTGGGCTGATACCAACACATGTCAATGGAACAGTGACAATTTGAATGTAATGAAGACGGCCACTTACAAACATCAAGGGAGACACTATACCTACCAGGCCCAACACAAGCAAACCATCACCCAGCACACAACGTGCGGGACTTGGGTAATCACCATGAGTTGCTGATAGTACCCTTCCTCACAGCACATAATCACAATAATCAAACACTTGCCAAGAAATGACACGCGGTGGATCCTCAGGACTTTCACACCAGGGAAGAGGACCTACATGTAACACATGGAAGCCTCGTCCTCCCCAGACTGGAGTATTGGCTGCCAGCTCTGGTCGCCGACAAGACAGGGACATTGTAAAAATTTTTTGGAAGCTCTTACAGAGGTCCTTCCCAGTTAAATCTGGGACTCCCAGATATGGATTACTGAGAGCGTCTACGCCACCTTAGACTGTACTCCCATGCAGAGAAGACGTGAGAGGTACCTAGTAAATCTATGGGGAAGGAACCCTAGAGGACACTGGTACCTGACGTAGGCTGCAAGTAAACCAATCATCAAGGACAAGGTCGACTGCTGCGACATCAGGAGAACATAAGCCACCACCCAAAATAGTGTAGCAACAGTAGAAAATAATCAATTTACAAGAAAGGGTGGCCTACGTTGGTATTCAATTTGCTGTGCCCAAGGCCATCAAGGGAGCTGACTGGAGTATTCTCTATGACTCCTTCATAGCCATCAGCTGGACAAAAATGGTCTGGCTCATCAAGTGCCTGCCAGCCCCCCAACACCAGGCTAACCCCCAAGCACCAGGAGAGCAACTCCTCTTTGGCACATGCCACCACAACCACCAGAGAAGCGGAGCTGCCAGCGACACAGCGGATGGCCATCCTTAGCTGCCTGGCCACCAGCGGAGGCCATCCTTAAGCTGCGCCACGGGAGGCCAAATTATACTAAGTAAACTAAGTAAGTAAACGGAAGCAGCTGTGAAAAACCCGACCCTATTTAAACCCTTATTTTAGGCTTCCATAGGCTTATTTAAGGGACTTTAAAGCCTATGGGAGGTAGATTATATACTTAGGGCAACTCTATATTGTTGTATACTCACTTTATGGCGTAGTTTTATAGTTATGACACAAAATATGCCGACAATGTAAGAAGGAATAGTGTTACAGACTTACGTGTTAAATTTCGCGAATAATTCCCGCTTTGCATGAGTAGATTTAATTTTTGCTTTTTTTCTTTTTTCCTTTATAAATAACGTTTTAAGGGCTATTATTCTATTGTACTATAGTGTTTTATTAGTGAATCTAGTCGTTTCGTACCTTGTTAGTGGCGTTTTAAGTGATGTTATCGGTATATTTCATCCGTTTTGTGAAAGTTTCTTAAGCCCCGCTTACACATACCACTCAACACGTCGGACGCTTGCCGTCGGTGCTTGCCGACGGAAGCGCAGTTTGCCAGGGTTGCGTCCACACGAACTGTTTTGTTCGGGCGTTCAGGGCGACTTCCTGCATTTCCAAAGTGCGAGTCATGTTTTCTGCATATCGTGTACTCTCACTCGAGATTATGAAATAACCACAGGAGGTTTAGAAAAACTGACCAACTATCATCTTCAATGACACGAGTTTTTCTGCATATCATAAGCAAGAAAAATATACGAAAACCTTTTTTTTGTGTATTCTAAAAAATCTAGCAACAAGAAATAGTGTATAGCCCCTACACATTTTTCTCACTTTTTGTCTTCAAATCGCTGCAAGTTCGCCGATCATTTCTCACACATTTAATTTAGACACATATTCGTAATCAGCTGACTTATCTTGCGTTCATGATGGTAACGGTACATGAGGGCATATGTGCCGAGAAAATATCTAAATAGTGAAAAACTGCCGATAACTTGAAGATGTGTTTGGCGCTGACCCCGTGAGTGAACGGCCATGCCCGCCCCCAATATTAAACTCTGCTGAATGTTGGCTGGGCAGCGCCGACGGTTAAATTTTGCTCGCGCATCGTGTGTCCACACTGCCACTTTTGAGAGTGACGAACACTGTGCGACGGCCAAGCGACGGACGGTGGTGAGGGGTAGTGTGGACGGGGCTTTAAAGGGTGGCGAGATTATTGGTTTTGGCAGG
This sequence comes from Chionoecetes opilio, assembly GCA_016584305.1. NCBI lineage: Eukaryota > Metazoa > Arthropoda > Malacostraca > Decapoda > Majidae > Chionoecetes > Chionoecetes opilio. Next base: position 6,533 of record JACEEZ010024721.1, read on the forward strand.
AAGGGAAGGAAGGAGAGGAGGAGAGGAGAAGAAGGACGGATAGTGCAATAGTAGTAGTAGTAGTAGTAGTAGTAGTAGTAGTTAGTAGATAGTAGTAGTAGTGAGTAGCAGTAGGAACAGTAGTACTCGTAGCGCGATGTAGGTAGTAAGTAGCAGTAGGAACAAGTCTAGTGTAGACCAGTAATGTAGCAGTTAGTGTAGTAGTAACAGTTGGGAACAGTAGTAGTAGTAGCAGTAAGTAGTAGACAAGCAGTAGTGTGAGTAGTAACAGAGTTGGAACAGTAGGCACGGAGGACCAAATAGTAGTAGCAGTAATGTAGTAAGCCATAGTGTAGTCAGTAACAGTTGGAACAGTAGTAGTAGTACTAGTAGTAGCGCAGTAGTGCTAGTAGTAACAGTGGAAACAGTAGTAGTAGTATCGTAGGAAATAGTAATAGCGTTGGAACAGTAGTAGAGTAGCAGTTGGAACAGTAGTAGTAGTAGCAGAGAAAATAGTAGTAGTAGTAGTAGTAGTAGCAGTATGGAATAGTATTAGTAGCCAGCAGAAGTAATAGAGCAGTAGTAGTGTAGTAGTAGTAGCAGTAGTAGTAGCAGAGTAGTAATAGTAGGGTAGTAGTAGCACAGTAGTAGTAGCATGTAGTAGTAGTAGTAGTAGCAATAAGTAAGTAGTAGTAGTAGTAGTTAGTAGTAGTAGTAGTAATAGTAGTAGTATATTAGTGGTTAGTAGTAGTACAGGAGAACCTGGTTTATCCGGCTACCTCGGGGGGGGGGGAGCAGTGCGGATAACTGTCATTTTGGACGTTGTTTTGAGAGTTACTCTGTATGGAATACCCCCACAAAACTCCCTACTTTTGTTTTTTTTTTTTTTTTCTTTTTTTCCCCCCATAATAAGGAACCGGCCAGGGGCACAACACAAAAATGGGTAACACAAAAGCCCGCTTAGTTGGCAGTCCCTATAAAGAAGACAGTAAGAGAATAAAATAAAAAGTGGGGTCAAGCCGAATTTAGTGAGGGAGGTGTCTTGTTACTATTCTCTCGAAAGATTTAATTCAGTAGGAAAAGATGGAAAATAGAAACAGGAAGAGAGTTCCAGAGTTTATCAGTGTGTAGAGAAAAAACAAAAAAAAAACACAAAAAAAAGCCTGGGTCGATTAGTGCCGTTGTTTTCGAGGCTGTTGTTTTAAAGACGGTTAAATGAGGTTCTCCTGTAGTAGCTAGTAGTAGTTAGTGTAGTGTAGTCACGGTTGTTTGGGGTCGAGTTAGTAGTTAGAAGTAGTGATCAGTAGAGTAGTAGTACGTAGTAGTATAGTAATAATAGTAGTCGTAGTAATTACAGTAAAGTAATAGTAGTGGTAGTAGGTAGTAGTAGTCGTAGTTAGTAGTAGTAATAGTAATATTAATAGTGTAGTAGTATAGTAAGTACGTAGTAGTAATACGTAGGGTAGGTGGTGGAGGGGGGTCACACCGAACGGGGGGGATCACACCGTCACGAAGGGGCTACAAGCGAAAATTTATTCAATTCGCCGGACCACATGCACACCACGGATTGCAGCGCCACCCTCAGTAGAACTACATGCGAAGCAATAGCGGGTAAGCCGCGTCAGCGCTGCACCAATCCTGTTTACCAGTGTAAGAAATTTTATTTTTCGTATGTTCCTTGTACTTTTCGCCGTTCGTATATAGTGTTCATGTCGGCTGTGATGGCGTGATTCTTTTGAGGTAAGTTGCAATACAGAGGATAACCGTTTGACCATGTTATTGAGTGGAAAAGTAGTGCATGCTTTCGAACAGGCCGGCGGGTGGCATATTACAAAAAATTGGTGGCGCGGGTGATCAACTATGGTGAAGTGCGGGGATCAACAGATACAGTGAAATTTGAAAAGCTATATCTTTTGAATAACCTACACAAACATAACGAAACAGTGATTGACTAGTATATTCGCATGATATTAAATGGTGGTGGTGAACTAGTGCATTTAAAAATGGAACAGTGGTTGTTTTTGTGGCATAAAGTTGAAGTGTGATTGGTATAAATTATGGATGCTATATCAGTGTTATTATGCTATAAGCACAGGAACTAAACTATTATATAAGTGATTTATGTTATTATGAATGATCTAGAATTAATTTTTTATTTGTTTTAAAAAAACCATTTAACACTGCATATTTTCGGGGCATGACGTTCGGGGATCCCCCGACATCACTACGATTTTGGAAAATCTATATATTTTAAATACTTAGAAAAACATAAGAAAAAGTGACTGACTAGCAGATTAAGCATGATATTAAATGGTGGTGTGAAAACTAGTGCATTTAATTAAAGGACAGTGTGGTTTTTTTTTGTGGTGTAAAGTTGAAGGTGATGGTATTAAATTATGATGCTATATCAGTGTATTATGCTATAAGCACATGAACTAACTATTATATAGTGATGTAGGTTATTAGAATGATTCTAGAATAAAATTTTTATGGTTATAAAAAACATTTAACACTGCATATTTTTGGGGCATGGACGTTCGGTGATCCCCCACATCTATCCAGACTCATAGTCCCCAAAATAATATGGTGGCCATGCAAGAATCGCCTCTCACTGACAAAAAATACTAACTAAAGAACTAAACTAACATAACATAACTATGCATGATGTCGATGTCATTAAATCTTTCAGATAACAACCTAACCTTACCGCCATCACCGTCATCATGACCCGTCAAATATGTCAGGAAGAGCGACAGCAGATGGACCGCAACTGACCTGGAGGCTGCTTTAAGCACCGCGTGGGCCACTAGCGCAGCCTGAAAGAAGCCGCCTTGACAGATTCAACATCAAGAAAACAACTCTTGATGTAAGTTGTATTTAGTTTCCTATCTCCCCAAGGTGCTGGGTTGTTATGGACCTCATAAACACGTCTTCTGTGGTCTCCCTGGTGATGAGGTCATGCAAAAAGACCTCAGGGATAGCTTAAGGGTCTCTAGATTTATAGATTTTAAAATTATTCATTTTTTGTTAGCTTTTAATTGCAGCAAGGGCCTTCTAAGTCCTAAATAATTTCTTTGTTAAAGGATGCCTTCAAGCGCTCTTATTTATTAATGTTTTTTGTCAACTTTTGTTGCCAGCAAGGGCCTTTTTTTAAGTCCATAATTCATGTCTTTTGTTACAGGACGCCTTCTACTAATCGAAGAGCTGTCCCCGGATGGAGGTTACCTATTATGGCTGTTGCTTCCCGTAGCAATAGGGTTTTCAGCCCTCAACAAGAAATATACATTGTGATTATACCATCCACGCAGCCAAGATGTCTACGCCTGCCGAGGAAACGATGTGCGTAGGATGGTTTACCAGTATGCCATAGCGTGTGGGAGCAAGAGCATACCGGCTCGCCTGGGAGAAAGAGAAAATGGCGACAAGGGGGATCGGTACTATGCCTCATGAACCGTCATCCACAACCTTGTATTGAAGGCTCCGGAAGGCATGTCCATTGCCAGGATTGTTGCCTTCAACAAGTCAATGTGGAAACTTCTTTAAGGCTACAACATTAGCTTTGGAGAACGTACACATTCACGCCGGACCGGATATTACAATTTGGATGAGAGGTCATTGTCGACTGTTATGAAGCCAGTCAGGTTGTGTGTGCGAGAGGCCAGCAGTAGCCACGCAGGTAAACTCGTGTGAACGCGTGTTGGACAGCATGACGTTTGTGGGCATTATAAATGCGGTGGGGCAGTCATCCCTCAGTGTTTATAATTCCAGTTGCGATGGAAGAATCCCGCTTTCATGAGGAAAACGATCTTTGGTTCCAGAGGGATATTGCAATCCTAGGGCTGGAGAATGGTGAAGCTCGTGCAGACACTTCAGATCTCCATGAGAAGTCTTGGTCGTTCTGTAGGAGAACAGTTCTTCTGATCATGGAACAATGCGAATGTCACATGAACATTCCGCCTGTTGAGTTTGCAATAAGCATGGTATCGTGATTGTGACAGTGCCTCCGCACATACAAACAGACCAAAACTCCAGCCATTGGATGTGGAGTGTCTTTGGTCCCTTTAAGACATTCCTGGCGTGCCCTCCCAGCAAACATGGGCTATGCGGGCCTGTGTCGGCTTGTGCCGTGTACGTATCGCGCACCGGCGGCAGGGCCGATGGTTTCGGCCAAATCGGATGAAGACGATGTCGGCCATTGCAGCGGAGAAACTGTATATAGGGCAAATTATTGATAAAATTCGTAAAGGGCACAACACAGTATTCCTTGACTAGGCCACAAAGGGGATTAAAACAATATATTAAGGGGATGTGACATGAAGGGCCGGGGCCGAAACTTAAGAGGGGCAAAGCTCGTTTAAAGGGATAATTTTGATTATTAGGGGGCTGAATCGAGCCAGCAGTCAGTTTGGGGGCCACTCGCGCCCGTTGTCTCAAACCCAAATTTAAAAATTTTTACCAGGGAAGTGAACGGCCGCGGCGCTACTTTATGCTCTTACAGGCCTCTCAGGCTGGGGATCGATTTCTCTACCCAAAAAAGATTTATAAAGGTACGTAGGAAAGGGTGAGAATTTTAAAGATGATAACCAAATATATAGACAAGAGACAAGAGTTAAAACAACAAGCCTCGGCTAGAGCAAAGGGAAGGGGGAGCGTATTTTGTTTTGTTTTCACAGTTTAGAAAAAAATTTTAGAAATTTTTGAAATTTATAGTTTTCCAGTTTAAATAAAGTTTAGAATGACAATTTGCAGCATTTAATCCTAAAACCCGACGTAAATGGGATAAACACGGGGGGGCCCGGAGGGGCGAAACCCCCCCCCCCCCCCAGCGGGTTATAATGGGAAAAGTAACATGCCGGGCTAGGTTTTTTAACTAATGGGGGGGGGGTCTGAGGGCGCAGCCCCCAGTTATGTCGGAAATTTTGGTCAATAGAGGATATTGTACTAAACTGCTTTTTACTGGTAATTGTGTGAATGGGTGTCTGATGTGCCTTTGGTACAGCAGTACTGACCTACTATATACTGGGCTGATTTTAGAACGACTGTGTTGGATTAAGTTTTTTTAAATTTCTATTTTTCATAGGTGAGAACGAGTGTGAAAGTAACAATGAAATGTGTGCAAAAAAATTTTTTTCTTAGGGGTTTAGTTTGGAAAAGACTATGTTAGGTTATTTTTTAAGGGCAAGGCTATTGGTTTAGTTTAATTTTAGTTTGATGGTTTAATGGAAATTTTTTTAAAATTTTTAAAAAATGGATGTTTTTTTCCAGAAAAAAAGTCTAAAAAGGTTTTTTTGAAATTTTGGGCACATTTTTAACGTCATCTTCTTTAAAGAAGCAACACCTGCCTGGGTTTTCTACTGAGTTTGGATACTTAAAAGGGGCACGTAGTTAAGGGCCCCTTAAACTTGTAAATCTCACCAAAAGCAGCTTTTCGATTTTTGGTACTTTCAACCTTTAAATTTGAGTTTTGGGAAAAAATTTTTCTTTTCCTAGTATTCGATGTGTTAAGAATGATGGTTTTTTAAAAAAATTGGGGGGAAATGCCTCTTTTTGCTTTACCCCCAATTACTCTTGATTGGTTAGGCTACGCCCCCAATTTTTAGGTTAGGGGGATTATTTTACACACTCTGTCCTGATCTAAATTTGGGTAAAGATGCTTGGTATGGTTGGGGTGAATGTAAATTTTTTTATGCGACCCCCCGAAAGTGCAGAAATAGGTGTGGGAAAAAATGATAAAGTCGTAAAGACCAAAGTTTAGGATACTAAAAGGTTACTAAATACATTTCTCCCATTTCAAAAGGATTTGTACAATGCAACTATTAAAAGTAACATAAAAGTTAGACGTTTTTCTCCATTAGATTTGCCCCAAACTTGTTGTATGTAGAGTTGTATGTTTTGGGGTTATCTTTATATGGCTTTGTATTGGGTCAGGGGGCGTACCCAAAAATTAAAGGGGGGGGGGGCAATAATTATATAATATAATATTATTATAATAATATATTATATATAATAAAGGTTATTAATAATTTTAATAATAAAAAATTTAAAAAAATCAAAAATAAAAAATATAAAAAATATAAAAGAAAATATATATATATTTTATATAATATAATTATATATATAATTATATATATTTTTTTTAAAAAAATTTAAATATAAAAAAAAAAAAAAAATCACATAAAAAAAAAAAAAACAAAAAATCTCAATATAAAATAAATTTTAAAAAATTTAATTATATATATATATAATTTTAATAAAATTTTAATAATATAATTTATATATTTATATATATATTTAATATATATAAATATATTATATCTATTTTTATAATTTTCTTATATTATATATATATTAATATAATATACTATTGTCATATATTATATAATTATATTCTATATAATAATTATATTATATATAATATATATATATATTAATATAATATAAAATATAATATTTGTCATATATAAAATTTTTAATAAAAATTTATAATTATATTAATTTAATTTTAATATAATTTTGGGTGCTATCTAAAATTTTTTTTGGGTTATATTTTTTCTTTGTAAGGGGGGGGGGGGGCCATGGCCGCATGCCTCCCCCTCGGAAACGCCACTGATTGTGGTCTTTGTTTGAAGTGAATTGAGGTGATTGCGGGTTGAACAATTCTTTTGTGAAGATTTTTGGGCCCCGAAAAACAAAAAAGATTCTGAAAAGGGTTATGTAAACTTTGCAGTGCATCGGTCATGAAAATCTAATCTTATTTTTTTTTCAGAGCAACTTGTGAAAAAATTTTTGGGGGTGAAAAGGCACAACGGGGGCATGGAAATATGGTCTTTATCCAAAGTTTCATTTTTAATGAAACAGAAGAGGACCCCAGGGGCCCTGCGAAGGCCCTGTCACCAGTACTGGCCCGCACATTGAAGATGGGGGGAATTCTTTTTTTCCGATTTCCTAGGGGTTTGAGTTTAACACCTTGTTTATAATTCTCAGTGGTTAGGTAAACCTGAAAATTTTCTATACTTTTTTTTTCGGTTATTTTTTTCCCTTAACCTCCCCCAACCAATTTTCAGAGATTGATAGTTTTCCCGGCACTTTTCCTTTCTTCCCCCTTTTTAACGTCAGTTTTTCCCATAAGTCTTGGGGGAGACGTAAAGTACTTACCAAATTTTTATTCTCGGGTTCATCTTTTAGATTTGCAGCCTCATATTCATGTTTGTACATATATAATATAATAAATAGTCGTGAGCAGGTGACAGCTCCAAAAGACCCTAAAGTCTTCCCCTTTATACTATACGTTATGGGAAAATTGACATTAAATATTTATATATATAAAAATTATATATTTTTTTTTTTTTACATCTTGCCTATGCGCCTGTGGGCAGTGGGCCCCAGGGCCGGATGGTGGCTTGGGGGTTCATTTGGGGGGGCCTGATGGGGCCCTCGCCCGGGTGGGGAAAGCAGAATTTTATAGTGACCCCTGTGAGTAGAGGCCTGCCCCCCCTTTTCCCCTCCGATGCACTCGCAGTCGAAGGTAGAGTTGATGGGCAGCATGTGGGGGTTTTTGGCCACTCGACGGAAAAAGGTTTTGGGTTTCTTCGGGGATCGAACTCGGTCACCGAAAAAAGCCATCGGAGACGCTCCCCCTCCGCTACCCCCTCCCCTAATATATATATATATATATATATATATATTTTAATATATATATTATATAATATATATATATATTAATATATATATATTATATATATATATTTAAAATATATATATAATTTATTTACTATTTTAATTATTTATTTATTCATTTATGTTTTTTTATTTTTTTTGTTATTGTCTGTTTTATTAAATAAATTTTCCCACTTTTTTGGACTTTTTTTTCCACTTTTGTAAAATCGTGATTTTTATTCTTATGAAAATTATATTTAAAACAAATTATTGTTGTTTCATTTACAAATTTATTCTTGTGCCCTGATTGTGTATTTGGGGACACTTTGAAATTTAAATTTCTGTGCCAGTGCCAGACTGCCTCAACCACAGGGGAAATGTATACTACAGCCAACTGATATTTTTGGCTTGATTTTAAGTAATGTGATAATTTTTATTCTTTTTTGCACTATATGGTCCTTAGTCATATGTAAGAGTTGAAACCCATTTTAATCCCGGCACAGGTTATTCCATTCACAATCTGGTTCATTTTAAAAATGGGGGGGGTGAGCGCGCCGATACTGCCCCGCCCGGGTAGTACCCTCCACGATTACGCACACCGCAGATGACGTCACACAGGAAAAAAATTGGCCACGCTCCAGGACCCGAACTTTTCATCAAATTCGCTTATTTAAACCCAAAAGTCTACAAACTTCCCCAAAACCCATCTTAAACCTAACCAAAACCCAAATCAAATCTAAACCAAGCCTTTCTTAAACCCAATCAAACTTTAAATAACCTAATATACCTTTCTATTTTCTATAAATAAATATTTAAATTTTGGGTTTACGTTAAAGGTTTTGGTTTTGGTTTGATTTTGGTTTTTTAAATTTTGGATAGGTTTGGGTTAAGTTTTTTTAACTATATATTTTGGTTTAAAAAAGCGAATCTGAGATAATGTTCTGGCCCGGAGGCTAGCCAATTTTTTTCCTGCGTGAGTCACTCCCCTAAGTCTAGTCTGGCAGGGGAGTATCCGGGCGGGTAGCTAATCGGCGTGCTACACCGGGATTAGGAAAGGTAAAAAAGATTCAACTGCTTTGTCGGCCGTTGTGGGACTATCGTGCTATTTGGCCACCCTTTTGGCACATTTAAATCTAAGTCGGCCTTTGTGCAGTATTCAAGCTAAGCGCTGCTTGAGGCCTATTTTTGGGTCAAATCGGCCGCTTGTGGGACGATTCAGTTGTTATAGGCCCTCTTTGGAACATTTGGATGCTAATCGGCCGTTGGGCACGATTTTTGTTGCTGGTAGGCCCCCTTATGCACATTTTGGATGCTAAAACGTGCTTTTGGACGATACATTTCTGTGTTGGGCCCCTTATGGCACATTTGATCATGTCGGCCCTTTTGGGCCCGTATGGCAATATTTTGGTTCGATTTCCCACACAGATCTGACCGAAAAGTAACGTAACCGAAACCCCGGCCCGGGGTGCAAACTGAAACCCCAAGTTTTCGGTCCGCAGCCAGGCCGATAAATTATTACGGTTTGCCGACTAAAGCCAATATGCGTTTGTGATTTACCCGACACTGATTTTGATGCCGCCCGTAATGACAAGTTTTTCGGGCTACTGAAAGACCCCGCGCTATGCCCCTAACGAGCACATAACGTCCCCCAAGTTCCAAGTTTGCTTCTGAGGCTGGACCAAAGCCCCTACCCCCCCAAAATTTTCAGTGGTTTCCGGGCGACTGGGTTTTGGCCACTCATCGCAAAATCTCCCAAAAGATGGTTTGTGAGCGCATGAAAGAGGACCGGCACCCCCGAATTTTAGGGAAGTTACTCCAAATTCTTCTGATGGGGGAAGTTAGAGGGAGGACGATGGCTGAAGGCCATACCTCAGAAGCTTACCCTTTCCCCCGGGTCTCCCGCTAGATTATGTGCCTGCCACCCCCGGGCCCCCCGCACGACAGGCCTGCCACCCCAGCACCCCCACGACAGAGCCCGCCACCCCGGGCCCCACACGACAGAGCCTGCCACCCGGGCCCCACACGACGCCCCCGCCCCCCCCGGGGCCCCCCACGACAAAGCCCGCCACCCCGAGCCCCAGACGACAGAGCCCCCCACCCCGGGCCCCACCGATGCCCCTGCCACCCCGGGCCCAGCAGATGCACCCGCCACCCCAGGACACCCTTCCAAAAAGACGACTTAACCCCAAGTGTGTCAGGCCCTTCCCTAAGGTAAACCCCGCCTTAGGAAAGGGAGGGGAAAAGGGGGCGGGCCCGCATTTTAACCAGAATAGGAGGGAATATCTGACCTGAGTTTAAGGCAGAGAAGAGGGGAGAAACTGGAAACAAAAAGAGGGGAGCGGGGTGAAAAAAAAACATTTGGGGGAAAAAGAAGGGGCCACGCGGAAGAAATCTGTGCCTGTCCCGAGGAAAACACCACTGACGAGGAGGAGGTTATGATGTCCGACTTCATGGACGACTCCTCCCGGGACCGGATGGGGGACGACGGGGGCCCTGGACTGCAGCATCATACCCTTTTTCTGCGAAAACATCACAGGTGGGGGACTTTGTTCTGGTTCAGCTGAAGCGGAGAGGGAGGGGGGTGGGCACATTAGTGTGCATTTGCCCAGGTGTTGGGATCATGGAGGATGGAAAAATTAAACCTTTTTTTCCTCCCGGGGAAGTCCGCTAAAACCAGACCCCTTACCTTTTCCCCACCTCCCAGATAAGCTTCTTTTTATCCCGAACAGGCAAAGGGGTGTCCTGGTGCCTCCAAGGGCATCACCAAGAGGCAGGCTGACCTGGTGAAAGGGGTTTCCCCGCGCATGCCCTTTATAGCATTCTGAATATGAGCATAAAAAAAAACCTAGACCCCATCTTTTAATAAAACTATTTTTATGAGTTTTCTTTCATTTCATCACCTAATAATAATGGGGTTTAGGTTAGCATTAAAGTTGATTTTAGCAAAAAAAAAAAACCAAAAAGTTTGATGTAAAAATTTTTAAAAAAACATCGTGCCCCCCCCCTACCCGATCCGGTGTCCCCCCCCGGGGGGGGGCACCGGACGAGGTGCCAAAAATTTTAAAAAACCCTTAAAAACCCTTTTTTCTGATTAAGTATTAGAGGGTCCATAGGTGGGCCATATTGGAAGTTGTTTTTGGGGAAGTGTGCACTCCCGTAAAAAAATGGTTTTTTTGAATATTTTCCACTAATGTCGGTTCCCCCCCCCCCACCCCACACGGTTTTTTTTACAAAAAAATTCATTTAAAGTATGTATGAACCTCCTAATTTTTGTAAATATTCTCAAGACTTATTCATCTTATTGTGCATCAAAGGTTCGTTTGCACGCCTGTCCCTGAACGAGGTAATCATTTAAAAAAAAACATGACTTTTGCTGAAAAACAACAAAATAGCCTATATGATGTGGGCCCTGTGTGATTTTAAAATGCAATGATTCTTCGTCTTCTTATTGTCAAGGATTGGCACCTTCACCTTTTAGGCCTTTAAAACAACAATCAATTAAAATTTTTGTCAAAGGAAAAAAGTGAAATTTGGCAATATTTTTTGGGATGTATAAAATGACCCGTGGGGTTTTTTTGTTTTTTTGTTAAGGATAACCTCAGATCCATATGATCTACCCCGCGCATTAGTTAATTTGGGCCCAAGCCCCCACCCCGGGGGGGGGGGTCACAAACCCCCGCTAAACCCCCTACCCATTAATGCGGGGGGACAGGGTGGGTTTTTTAAAGGGAAACCCTCCATTAAGTATTTTTTACCTTTCTACTGTTTTTTATGATCTGCAAAACAGTGTGAAAGGGTAGGCTATTTGGGACCTGGAACTGTCGCCGAAGGAATTTCGCCCCACCCGCGGGGGAGTTCCAATTTTTCATGTGGGTTTTTGGTTCCCTATTTTCTGGCGAAACC
>JACEEZ010024722.1:0-42475 GCA_016584305.1 Chionoecetes opilio
GTGAGAGTTGTGGGGATTTGGGGTTAATACAGAGTGAAAAGAGAGTTGGAAAAAAAATATATTTTATGCTTAGGTTAGTTAATTTTGGAAAGGGTTTTAGGTTACTTTTAGGTTAGTTTGGGTTTGGGTTTAAGTTATTTCAGGACAAAACACACATAGTTGTGCTTAAAAAAAAAGGCGAACAAAAATAGAACACGAAAAAATTTTGTTTTATTGCATCCCCGTTTCTATTTATAAGCGGCATTTTCCCTCCCCCAACGAAGTTGGGGAGGTGTTATTTTTTTCACCCCGTGTCGTCTGTCTGTCTGTCTGCTTTCTTTTTTTAGTGTACAAAAATTTCTCGAAAAGTTACAAATAGATTGGCCCAAAACTCGGTTCCCAAATGTATTTCGTATAAGGAAGAATTGATTTTTTTTGGATAAAATCTATTGACAATGTTGCCATGGAAACCCAAATTGATAAAATATTGGGCCCGGGAGGTATCGCTCATACTGGTGCTATATAATATATATATATATATATTTTAGTGTATAAAATTACCTATTATAATATTATATTATATATATATATATTATATATTTTTATATATATATAATATATATATATATTATTATATATAATATATATACGTATATATATATATATATTATATATATATATATAAAATTATATATATAAAATATATATAAAATTTTTTTTTTTAATTTTAAAAAAAAAAATTACTCGTTTTTTTACTTTTTTTTTATAAATCGAAAAAAAAAACTTTTTTCCCATGGCTGAAATATTCAGACATATTGGCAGAGGATGCGTTTACTAGTCCCCCCCCCCCCCCCCCCCCTTAGTTTACTTTATTTTTTGGGGACTCTCATTCTAGCCGATAGAGCGTCCCCCCCCAGACGCCATCAGCACGGCACCCCACGCACGTTACAATCCCCGTACTGAATGTACTGGTGTTGAAAGGGGCTTGAGGGAAGTCAAAAAGTCCCGCAGGATTCGTCCCCTTCCAATATTTGGGAGTGGCGAGGGGGTGTTTGATGGGGCGAGACAGTTCACTTAGGAGGTGTGTTCCCTAGACCAGGCGGCGGCAACAGGTGGGGGCTTGGGTTTATTCCCCCCCCGACATATGATCCCCCTTGATTTTTTCAAAGAGTAGCAGACAACAGAACAAGAACAAGTTTAAAAAGGTAAAAAAAGTTTAAAAAAGATAAAAAAGATCAAAGATAAAAAAGATAACAGATACAGATATATGTTTTTCAGGTGAACACGAAGCTCCCCCCAAAATGCAAACAAAAGTTCCCTACACTCTACAGTAAGCTAAATGTATTATTCTTGATAAAAATTGAAAAGTATAATTCTAGATTAATTGAAAACTAAAATTGCCCCCGTGATTGTTCCCTAGTCTTTACTGAAATTTGGAGCGCTTGGATTTTGGAACTCTATTTCCCTTTATTTAAGCAGGCTAAGTTTCCAAGTACAGTTTTCGTGAAAAGTGCAGTATGCAAGCAGCTTCTCCCTTCCCGTGCATCGCTGGGGTGGGGTTGCGGGCCTCCCTTCACCTCGCTTGGTCAGTAGTGATGTGTCTTTTCCTCCCCCGGACTGTTCCACTCGGAAAGCTTCGTTTTAATCTCCCTTTTTTTATTTATCATTCTTTGCATTTTCCCCTTTCCCCAAACTCCCTTTCTTGAACAGCTACCCCATTAACTACGTGTCTATCCTGGTTTTTTTTTTTTTTTCCATTATTTTTTTTTTTTAATAAAAGAAAATATATGCCAATTTTTATGATCGTGTAAAATTTAACAGGTTTTTTCCCCCCCAGTTATTGGGGGTTCTTTTTTAGAAGGTGTTTGTGTGTTGTGTGTGTGTGGGTGTGTGTGTGTTGTGTGTTGTGTTGTGGTGTGTGTGTGGGGTGTGTGTGGTTGTGTGTGTGTGTGTGTGGGGTTGTGTTTGTGTGTTGTGGTCTGTCTGTCTGTCTGTCTGTCTGTCTGTGCGTGTGGGTTGCGCGTGGTGTGTGTGTGTGTGTTGTGTGTGTGTGTGTGTGTGTTGTGTGTGTTGGGGGGTTTTTTTTGTTTCAAAAACCTTTAGCTAATCATCCGCCCAGCAAAAAAAAAATCGATAAAAACCCCTTTTGGCACACTTCGGGACACGCTGGAGGTCTCCAGGGAGGCACACGCACCGGGGGTCTGCGCTCGCGTGAGAAAAACGAACCCCCAACCCTGGGGCAGCCCTGGGGCAAGGAAGCACATGTCCAAGGTAGGGCTAAAACCCCTAACTACCCCAGAAACCTTTCCCCTTCCTTCCTGTGTTGGACGCCCAAAACTTGCGGGCTGTACGACCCCTCTGTCTCCAGCGGCGTCATCGACTAATCGACATTCACGCACCGCCACTTGTCGCTTTAAAACAACACTATATGCCCGGAAAATTTAAGCTTTTAAAATATATCCCATTTGCGCCAAAAAAACGAGGTATCAGAATTTGTGTTTCCCCGTATGTTTATGAAGCAACACAATTTTTTTTTTTTTAAAAAGAGGGCAATAGCGTCGCAGTAAGATAACACTAATCTTATTTAAAGGGAAAATGGTGTAGGTCCGATCGAGTACATATACGAGAAAACCCCACTTCGTATAAAAGAAAAATCTGCAACTCCGGTCAAATAGTGGTCGCGGAACGCGTCTCTCCTCTCCTCTCTCTCCCCTCTCTCTCTCTCTCCTCCGAAGAGCCGAGGAGAGGCGTTCCATCGACGTCAATTTGCCGGATTTGCCGATTTTTCGTTGTATACAATGGGTTTACTTGGTTTTTTGGACTTTGGGTCCGATAAAATCTAGTTACTGTCCCCTGGAGGGCGCGGCTTTCCCCAGGGGGGGTGAACGCTTTTTGAGCTTGGGTTCCCGGCGTTTTTGGACTCCGGTCTGCTGGGCGACGGGAACCACCGGGAACTTCGCCGATGGGCTTCGTTCAACGTCTTTGTCCAGCACTAGGGGCACCCCCGAACACATACTCCATCCCTTTTAAATGAGGAAAAAATGATGTTTTTTGTATTATAATATGTATATATATATATAATAATTTTAAATTTTAATATATAATATTTATATATATAATATATATATATATAAATATTTATATATATATATATATATATATAATATATATATATATATAATATAATTTTAAAATAAATATAATATATTTTTAAATATATATAATATATTATACATATATATATATATATATATTATATATATATATAAAAATATATATATATATAATATAATATAATTATTAATATATATATAATATATATATATATATATATAATAATATATATTAAAATATATATATAATTTTATATATAAAATATTATATATATTATTTAAAATAATAAATATATATTATATATTTTATTATATATATTATATATTATATATATTATATTATATATATATATATAATTATATATATATATTATTATAATTAATAATTAATTTATATAATAAAATTATATAATATATATATATAATATATATATATATATTATATATATATATAAAAATAAATATAAAATAATAAATAATATATTATATATATATTTATATATATATATATTATATAAATATTTATATATTTATATTAAATTATATATATATATATATAATATATATATATATAATATAATATATATATATATAATTTTATGTATTATACCGTATATCATCGTAGGCTGTCATGTAATATAGTTTCTTTATCAACTTTAAACCTAATAAAAATATTCCTTTACTGTCTTCCCGCACAAAGTTGGTTGTAAGGTGCTTCCTGTTGGGGGGGCGGTGGCGAAGTTTGGGTTTGCTTTGGAATGGCAAGTTCGGGGTGCAGAGTTCGAGTCCCGCCAGGTGCCAAAATCTTTCGCAAGTCGAGTGGCCAAAAAAAAGACCCATATGTTTTCCCCAAAATCTACCTCCCACGGCGAGTGCATCGGGGGACACAGGGGGGGGGGCATGAGCCTCTAATCCAGGGCGCCACTATAAAAATTTGCCTGCGCCACCACGACGAGGGGCCCAAACCCTCACAGCCCCCGAGTGAACCTCCAGGGCTACCATCCCCTCCTGGAATTTACTGCCTACAGGCCGAAATGTAATAGAAAAAGGAGAAGGGCGTATGTGAAAAACCACGACAGATGTAGTACCTGGATAACCCGTCAGGGTCCTAGCTCCCCCTCGCCTTTCCCCTTCTTCAGGGCCTCCACCCCCATTCCCCCCGCGTCCACCCAAATGGACGGTGGCTGCCCAAAGATTCGGAGCTCACCTACGTTGACTTCCCGACTTACTATGGAGCGGCGGTGGCGCTGCCACTCAAGAACCTGACGCAGACCACCATATCACAGGACACGATCAAAAAAAAAAAAAACGCATAAACTTTTCAGTGGGAGAAAAAAATATGTTTTGATTAAAAAGTCTTTGCGTCAGGGTTGACCTGACTTCACCCTTTTCCCCCACTGGGCCAATGGCATCCCCGAGTTCTTGCTTTTTTTAGGCCGTACAGGAGCACCCAAACACGTTCAGCTGCGAAAATACTGCCACTAATAAATCAAGTTCAAGTGACTAGGCACTCATGAGAGTTAGAAAAATGGAAAACACAATAGTAGAAAATAGCATTCGATTAGAGTAAAACGAATAGCCCAAAGAGCCAGTCCCGTGGGGGGAGTGTGGTGGTGCGGGGCAGGGCTTGGGGGGACGCCTATAGGGGTGTTTCGTGAGTTTTTCGAAAAAAAGTTAAAAAAAATCAAAAATGTATCTGATTCAGTAAATAAAAAGCAGGTGTATTTTACATACAAAAAATAATTCGCTTACTTTCTTTGTGACGTATACGTATTTTTTTCCCAAATGTGATTATTATAATTTCCCCAAGGGAAACCCTGTTCCCTCTTCAAACAATGAACCCCCTGTAAAAGGAAGAATATTTAAAAAGGCTGTTATTACCCCATTGCTGGGAAAAAAAAAAATCAAAACAAAAACGTTTGCAAAAAGGCCCACTAGTAAACATATGTAGGTTTAGAACTCCCCAACGTTTTTTGCCTACAAAAATAATTTCACAAAAATTTAAAAGTCAGGACTTTTTTTCGCCGACGGCATACAAAATAACAATAATTGCATCATTCATGATTTTTTCTCAATAGGGCCATTCTTTAAAAGTATAGGAGATAAAAGTGTTTTTAATGTCCCAGGGTTCCCTGCACATCCTTCATTTTCTTGAAAAAATGACAATTGTAACAATTAATGTTTAAAAATTAGAATGAGACGCAAAAAAAGTTATAAAAAAAATGAAACTGTAAAAGTTTATAGCCCGTTATTGTGTGTGTGTGTTTTTTCTGTTTTGGGTCCCACCTTCGATTACCCCACTATAAACACGCACGCCCACGCCGCCCACATATACACCACACACACACACAACTCTAGATAAGAAATGATTGCGGGTTCTGAGGCATTAACTGTGATCTTTTCATAAAGTAAAGTAACGGTGCACTCCCTGGTGATATTTAAATAAATAGATGGGGCTGATGGATCTGCAAATTGCTTGGGATTAATTAAAAGGCCACGATTTGCAACGCAAAATTTTGGGAAAAAATGCATTTTAAAAGCAATGTGCAACTTTTCTCTCTCCTCTCTCTCTCTCTCCCCTTCCTCTCTTCTCCCCCTTCTCCTCTCTTCTCTCCTCTCTCTCTGCTCTCTCTCTCTCTCTCTCTCTCTCTCTCCCCCTCTCTCCTCTCCTTTTTCCCTTCTCTCTCCCTCTCTCCCCTCTCTCTCTCTCTCTCTCTCTCTTCTCTCTCTCTTCCTCTCTCTCCTCTCTTTTCTCTCTTCTCTTCTTTCTCCTCTCTCTCTCTCTCTCTCCCCTCTCTCTCCTCTCTCTCTTTTCCCCCTCTCTCTCTCCTCTTTATATATTATAATATATTTTAATATATATATGCTCTCTCTCTCCACGTTGGGATATAATTAATTAGGAGGCTTTTCAATAATTGAGATCAAGACACAAAAGAAGGAAATGCTGCAGCCCAATATAAGTTAAAGGCTGTTTCCAAGATTGCCATTTTTTGTATAGCCGTCTTAGCGGATGGAAGAGAAACCAGGATGTATTGTCTTCCTTAGGCCACACCATTGTCCACGTGACATGTCCATAGAAGGCGACAACATTCCCCAACAGTGGACTCTGCCTGATTTACAGAAGGGAGTATAGTCTTATGTAACCAAGATGGCTTTTTCAGGTGTCTTGAACCACAATGGCTGAAATAGTATTAAGAGCTTCTCCGTAGTCACTTTATTTTGTATTTTATATTTTTCTCATCGAATTAGTAAGAATCTCTAATATCAGCGAGCTATTAAGACCGGTGGGAATAAGTCTGTTACGTATTTTTTCGAGGTCTTGTGACAGTTACGAGTATTAAAGATATCTCTTGTAGTGTGTAATCATGACGCAGTTTTGTTGTGCTGGGTATGAATCAATCTTAAATTATTATTCAGTGCATATTTTCTGTTACATACCAAAGATATTTAGTCTGAGAGAAACACAAGAAACAGCTGATATTTCCAGTTTTTTTTTTTTTAGATTATCTAATATATTTATCATTTACTTTCTCGCCTATGGCTGTGTCCCTAGAGGCTGTATTGTAGGTTGGAGAATGTCTTGAAATAGCTAAAAAAAACAATTCCATAGATTCATCGGATTTTTTTTCTTTTTTCGAAACGAAAACTTCACAGAGCTAAAGTTTACTAGAAACAACCTTCCAAACAACTAAGAACATCATATCTTTTTTAATAACAGTCTCCTCACCCTCTCCTCTACAATAAATGTTCCTGAGTTTATTTCATATTTCATCTTCTGCAAAGTGACCTTCATTAAGGTTAGTCAGTGGCTCAGTGTCGCCTCATCGCCTCTTCCCACCTTCCTGTTATTGGTGTTGAACAAACATACGCTGTGTTTTTAATCACTGTGAACAAAGGTTATTCGTCTCATTGATTCCCCTTCTGTTATTGTCTTAGAGCTCTCGTAAATCGGTGAAATGTTGTACAAACAGAGACGAGAAGAAGTAAGAAGACAAGTGCGTTGAGACAGTCTCCACTGTACCAGATATAAGTCGCTCGAAAAAATACGCGAGAAAAGAAAAACTACCTGAAAAAGCCTGGTGCAATATCTGCTGAATGTGGGTGTTGTTGGGGTCAAGAACACCCTAATTATGCTCAGGAATTTTATTTACTCAGCAGAGGCACTGTCGTGTATTGCCGCGGCGAGGGCACGTGGCCGACACACCGGTGGTCGTCGAGGCGATGGACCCTGTAATGAGGTGGTGGGAGAAGGAGCGGCCGCACACAGGTGTTGACGCGGCCCCTGGAGTACAAGGCAGGATGGGGTGGCCGGGAAACTTGGCGGTGAATGCCTCTTTTATCTTACCGTATTTACAGTAACGAATATAAATTTTGTCACTGTTATTATATGGTTTATATTATTATATTATTACTATGTTATTAGTTATATACGTTATTATATTATTAGCATTACCTTAGTTTGTGGTCGGGAAACTTGGCGGTGAATGTCTCATTATCTTACCTTATTTACAGTAAAGGGTAGAGCTTTTGTCATCGTACTATCGATACCTTAGTTTGTTATCAAGCTCGGGTATACGAGATATCAGAATCAAGATATTCCTGTCTATGCTCATAAGGCTATTGGGAGCACACACGATATAATGATCAGTATGCAGCAGCATCGTTGTCACCATGCTCGTAGACAACACACGTGACATAAGCGGGAGATGGGAGAGAGGGGCCGAGGCTGAGAGCAACAAATCATAGTTATCTATAATTTGTCATGCTCAAATTTCACGCGTAAAAATCGTAGAAGAATGATACAAAGACTAAGCAATCAATTCTTCAAGCCTGTACTCCCCTTGAGTTTTAGACAGAAGAGACGGAGAGAAGAGGAGAGAGAGAGAGAGAGGAGCAGAGAGAGGAGAGAGAGAGACGGAGAAGAGAGATGAGAGAGCGTGTGAGAGAGAGAGGACAGAAGAGAGGAGAAGAGAGAGAGAGAGAGAGAGAATGGAGAGAGAGAGAGGCGAGATGAGAGTGAGAGAGAGAGAGAGACTGAGAGAGAGAGAGAGAGAGAGAGAGAGAGAGAGAGAGAGAGAGAGAGAGAGAGAGAGAGAGAGAAGAGAGAGAGAGAGAGAGAGAGAGAGAGAGAGCGAGCGAAGAGGAGCGAGATAGAGAGAGAGAGAGGAGAGAGAGAGAGAGAGAGAGAGAGAGAGAGAGAGAGAGGAGAGAAGGCAGAAAAGAGAAGACAGAGAGAAGAGGGAGAGAGAAAGAAAGACGACAGACAGAAGACGACGACAGACAGCAGAAGACAGACGAGAGAGAGGAGAGGAGAGAGAGAGAGAGAGAGAGAGAGAGAGAGAGAGAGAGAGAGGGAGAGAGAGGAGAGAGAGAAGAGAGAGAGAGAGAGAGAGAGAGAGAGAGAGAGAGAGAGAAAGCGAGAGAACACCTAACCCAAAAGGGTGTCAAAATAATGGCTATAGAGGAAGTCCGCTGGAGGCCGTGAAGCCAGACAATGGATGCTACAAGGGAGGATATACACACGCCTCTCCTCGACGCGCGACCCGTAACAAAGGCACATCAAGGGCACGAGAAGGGGGAAGGCGAGACTACAGAACCCGGGAGCCGGACACCAAAGGCACCAAAGGACACGGAAAAAAATCAGGGGAATATTGTAATACTTTTTTTTTTTTTTTTTTTTTTTTTACGTTGCAGCCTATAGCGCCTGTAGGCTATTATGTTTTTCCTTGAGGGCTCAGGTGGTCGGCCCTGCACATTCTGGAGGGTCGTGATGGTTAGCTCTCGCCCGTTGGTGGCGCAGGCTGGATTTTTATAATGACACCTGTGATCTATAGGTGAAGGTCCGCATTCTGTGATGGTCAACCCTCAGTTTAGGCTCATGCTGCCACCTGGTGTTTCCTCCGACGCACTTGAAGTCGCAGTCGAAAGAACAGATATGTAGCATGCGGGTTTCTTCGGCCAGTAGTAGTAGTAGAGGCGGAGGCGGTAGCAGAGTGGTTAGCGTCTCCAAGTGGCGTTCTCGGTGACCCGAGTTCGATCCCGAGTGAGAACCATAAATCCATTGAAAATCTTCCTGCATCCTCCGAGTGGCCTACGAACAGCCACATGCTGCCCATAACTCTACCTTTGATTGCGAGTGCATCGGAGGACACAGGGGGGCGGCATGAACCTCTAATCACAGGCGTCACTAAAAATCCTGCCTGCGCCACCATGGGCAAGGGCCAACTATCACAGCCCTCAAGTGAACCTCAAGGGCCTACCATCCGAGCCCTGGGTCACTCACTGCCTACAGGCAGTGTAAATGTATAAAAATAAAAAACGATGACGATGAGGAAAAAAGACGATGGATTTTACAGGTGCGGCTTGGTGGGACTTGAACTCGGGACCTTGTGCTTGTGTGTGTGTGTGTGTGTGTGTGTGTGTGTGTGTTGTGCGTGTGTGTGTTGCCCTTTCCTTCTGAGTTTTCATCAGATATCTTTAATTCGTGTAATGGACTTGGCAAACTTGTTCCGGAAGGTTGAGTCGTAGACGCCAATTACTGCAGGAAAAGGGAAGATAAACTTGAAAAATGAACAAGATGAAGCCCATGAGGAGAGAGAGGGAAGAGAGAGAAGTGAGAGAGAAGAGGAGAGGAGAGCATGGAGAGAGAGAGAGAGAGGAGGAGAGGAGAGACGAGAGNGGAAGAAACCCCCCCAAAAAAACTACAAAACTCTTCTTCTTTTACTCTCACCCTCTCCTCTACATTGTTATGGGTTTTTTCTTTTCCTTTTCTGCTGCCCTTCTTGGTTTCGTCCTCGGTCTTCTCCCTTTTCCCCCTTCGTTTTGGTGTTGCCCCAAACAAAGCGTGCTTTTAATCCTGTAAAAAAAGGTTATTCGTCTCTTGTTTCCCCTTCTGTTATTGTCTCGAGCTCCGTAATCGGTAAAATTTTGCCAACAGAGCGAGAAAAAGAAAGAAGACAAGTGCTTTGAGACGTCCCCCACATACCAGATATAAGTCGCTCGAAAAAAACACGCAAAAAAGAAAACTCCTAAAAAACCCGGGTGCATATCTGCTAAAATGTGGGTTTTTTGGGGGTCAGAACCCCAAATTATGCCAGGTATTTCCTTTACTCCAGAGGCCTGTCGTGTATTCCCGGGGCGGGGGCAGTGGCCGACACACCGGTGGTCGTCGGGGCTATGGACCCTGAGTGGGGTGGTGGAAAAGGAGCCACGGGTGTTGACGCGGCCCCGGGGTGCAAGGCAGGATGGGGGGGCCGGGAAACTTGGCGGTAAATGCCTTTTATCTTACTTTTTTAAAGAAAACAATAGAGATTTTGTCACCGTTATTATAGGGTTTTATTTTTGTATATTATTATATTATTAGTTATATACGTTATTATATTTTAACAAAAACCTTTTTTTTTTGGGTCGGGAATTTGCGGTAAATGCCTCCTTTATTATCTTTTTTAAAGTAATGGAAAAGTTTTTGCCCCGTAGTATCGCATTATCTTAGTTTTTTTACAAACATGGGGATACGGATACAAATCAAGATTTCCTGCTCTATGCCATAAAGGCGTTTTTGGGGGGAGCCAAACACGATATAAATCATGTATTGCAGCCCAGCTTTCGTGTGTCACCCAGCCTAGTTGGGACCAGACAGCACCAGCAAAACCCTATAGCGGGAGATAGGGGGGGGGGGGCAAGGCATGCATATCTAAAAAAAATCAAGTTTTAAATATAATATTTTTCAATTTGTCTGCTGCTTCAAAAATTTCACGGTTAAAAATCGTAGGAGAATGAAATGACGAAAGACTTGAGGCAATTCAATCTTAAAGTGACCTGATACTTCCCTCTTAAAAAGGGTTTTACGAGACAGACAGACAGAAAAAACCCAAAACAGACAGAGAAGACGATAGATACAGACAGACGAGAGAAAGACAATAGATAGACAAACGAGAGAGAGAGAGAGAGAGGAGGAGGGGAAAAGAGAGAGAGAGAGAGAGAGAGAAGAGAAAAGGAGAAAAAAAAAAAAAAGCGAGAGAACCCAAACCCCAAAAGGGTGTCAAAAAAGGCCATAGGGAAGTCCGGGGAGGCCGTGAACCAACCCGGGATGCTAAAAGGGAGACATACACACCCTCCCCTCGACGCGCGACCCGTAAAAAAAGGCAATAAAGGGGAGAAAAGGGGGGAAGGCACGACTACAGAACCCGGAGGGGGACAAAAAAGGGGCTCTCCAAAAAAGACGGGGGAAAATTTTGCGAAACTATTTTTTTTTTTTTTTTTTTTTTTTGCAGCCTATAGCGCCTGTGGGCTATTATGTTTTCCTTGGGGGCTCAGGGGGTTGACCCTGCACTTTCTGGAGGGTCGTGATGGTTACTCTCCCCGTTGGGGGCGCAGGCGGGTTTTTTTAAAATGACGCCTGTGATCTAAAATGGGTAAAGGTCCGCTTTTTTGATGGTCCCCCCTCATTTTTAGGCTCTTTGCTCCCGCCTGGTTTTTCCTCCGCCACTTGAAGTCCAGTCAAAAGAACAGTTGTAGCATGCGGGTTTCTGCGGCCAGTATAGTAAAAAGTAGTAGAGGCGGAGGCATACAGAGTGGTTCGTCCCCAAAGGGGCGTTCTCGGTGCCCGATTTCGATCCCGAGTGAAAAACCTAAATCCACGAAATCTCCGCTCCGCCCGTGGCCTAAGAACACCCACTGCTGCCCTTTAAATTCTATTTTTGATTGCAAGTGCATGGGGGAAACCGGGGGGCGGCATAAGCCTCTAATCACAGGTGCACTAAAATTCTGCCTGCCCACCACGGGCGGGGGCCCAAACATCACAGCCCTAAATGAACCCCCAGGGCCTCCCATCCGCCCCGGGGTCACTCCGCCTAAGGCAGTGTAAAAAAAAAATTTAAAAAACACGAGACGATGAGGAAAAAAGACGATGGATTTTAAGGGCTTCTTGGTGGACTTGAACTCGAACCGTGTGCTTGTTTGGTGGTGTGAGTTGCCCCTTTTCCCTTTTGTTTTTCATCAGATATTTTTTAAATTTGTAAGGATTAGCAAACTTGTTCCGGAAGGTGATTGGACGCCCAATTACGCAGGAAAAGGGAAGTACACTTGAAAAAAGCAAGATGAAACCCATGGGAGAAGAGAGGAGAGGAGGGGGGAGAGAGAGAGAGAGAGAGAGAGAAAGAGGAGAGAGAGGGGAAGAGAGAGAGAGAGAGAGGGAGAGAGAGAGAGAGAGAGAGAGAAGAGAAAAAAAAATCGCCTTTGTTGTAAAATTTTTAGCATGCGAGACACAGGGTTTCCCAAAAAAAACTCCCCTTTTTTGGCCTTGGTCTTGTGTTTACTTTCTGTCTTGCGTAAGGATCTTTGGTTTAGTGTTGCTTAGTTTGAAGCCACAAAACGAGAAAAACGTTAAAAAACCGCTGTCTCCCAAACCGGTTCAATGGATACAGTTGTTTGTTTTAAAAGGGGTGGGAAACTAACGGGCCTTATGTTACCCCTTATTTTTTTTACTTTGTGTTTATAAAAAAAAAAAAAAAAAAAAAAAAAAAATCCTCCCGTAACCGAGCTTTATCATTTGCTTTGTCAATATTTATTCTGAGAAATGTATTTCAAAATTTTTAGACATCGTGTTTCTTATGCTTAATTCAAAAAAAAAATTTCAATGTCATTTGTTAACTCATTCCCAGGGACTGATCCCCAAAAGCGAAGGATTGAGAGGGTTTTCCCCAATTCTCTCTAAGTTCCTATGTTCCCCCCGCATTTCTTAGCATGTGTGGTAAAAAACCATCGTCGGAAAACCCTTTACATGTCGTAAGCCCCAACCAACCTTCCAACAACCCGGTAAAAGAAACAAAGCCGTAAAAATGAATTTTAGCTGGGGCTGAATGGGACTGTGGGGGAGCGAGGGGAAAGGAAGCTGAGAAAAAAAATTGAAAAATGAAAGCAACACACCCACTTTTTTATCCCCAAAACTCTAAAATTGCACATCAAAACAAAAAGAAGTCATAAAAAACAAATAAATTTTACGTAATTTAATATAATACGTGTGTGTTGTTATTCCCAATCTTGTCCACGCTACTGGGTCGCGATCGCCAGTTTTACCCTCGCAGACGACTTGGAGCCATTATACCTATCTTTTGGCAATGCTGGGACCTCACACCCACACACCCATCCCACACACCAACTCAAAAATCCTCAGCTAAACCCACCTTATTCTTTTTTTTTACCTTTCCCCGGGCTGGGTCCCGTCAACAATCTCTCCCTGTATCCCTTTTCGTTTACTTTTTTTTTTCTCTCTCCTCTTCTCTCTTCTCTCTCTCCCCCTCTCTCTCTCTCTCCCCCTCTCTCTCTCTCTCTCTCTCTCTCCTCTCTCTCTCTCTCTTCTCTCTCATCTCTTCTACTTCTCTCACATATACAAATTCTGAAATGTGTTAGCTTTTTCTTAGCGTTTGAACAATACATCATGGAGGTGATCTATCATGAAGCAATTTTACCCCACAAATACTCGTTATAGCATGGTTGATTTCCAGTGTTAAATAACTGATCAATAGTAAATAGGGTTAGGGACTTTTTTTCTCTCTTATTATGTGCAATCATCCTATCGTTTGAGTTCAACAAATAAGAACATAAAAAAAACGCTCAAAGGAAGTGGGTCCTTTGTATTTCGCGACATTTGTTATCTTCATTCATAGATATTTACAAACTTTCGCTTAAAGTTTTTTATCGCTTCAATATTTATACGCTTCTTCGTTCTGCCTGATCACTACCGTATCCTATTTGCGAGTCTAATTTTGTCTATTACTTTTTATATATTTCAATTCATTCGCCATGAACCTATTACTACGAGATCAGAACCCATTGCAAGTTTGAAGCTAGAGGAGTTCAATCCAGTTCCGTAAAATGTTGTTATTGGTAAAAAATGAAAATAAATAAACGCGCGCTTGGCATTATACGAGATTTTTTTTTATAGTCTAGGGTCCAAAACTGAGAAGTGTCTTTAAAATCGACTTTCGTGGTACCCATGCGGTAACAGCTTCATAATATACCATCTGAAAGGAAATTTTGTCTACTTTTCAAATCTGGCAATAAAAATATCGAAATCGTGTAGCTTCATGGTGATTTTTTGGTTACCATGACAACCACATTACATATTTCAGACCAACATGTTTAGTCTAGTCCAGTGGACCCCACGTGCATCCCCTGGACAATCTAATGAGACCTACTTTTTTTGATGCACAAATATGTCTAGAAAACAAAAATCAATGTTAACACTGTCAACTAATGTCCCATGGGGTTCGTATGGCGGCCATCGTCGATCGCGAAATATGTGGAGGAGTGGTTACGAAGGAAGTCTGCAGTGAAGTGAAGAAGGGTGAGGGTGCAAGAAAAAAGAACACCCAAGGATGAGTGAATGGCGTTTGGGAGAGGGATGGACGGCAAGGCGGTAAGGGTAAAGAGATTTCATATTTGTGAACAGAAAAGCGTAATGGAAGAGAAAAGCGTAATGGAAGAGACAAATAAGGGGTGAAGTAATTGCTGAAGATATACACATACATATACAGCTACTGCATCTTTTACATAACCTCGGTACTCTAAGACGCCAAGAAAGGAATGCGGTAGCTACAGATGTAATGGTGGCAAGTGTTATAAGGAGGTAGATAGGATGTCTATTAGTAATTCGGTGGATACTTATACTCTCAGTCCTCCCCTTCTCTAGCGTCCAATAGAAAAAAATAATTAAGGTCATAAATGAGGAAAGATCTGCCAGCCGTCTTCTGCTTCCTGGCGACACACCTCCACCAGACAGGCAGATAGACAGCCCAGCAACCAGTGGAAACTCGTAAAGCCAAAACGTTTCCTCCAACTGTGGTGTAAAAATGTTGAATCCTTCGCATAGCCTAACACTTCCACGATCCCTGATTTATCCTTCCCCTTTATTCCTCTTTTTTATGTTTCTTCCATCATCGCCTCCCTCTTCTTTTTCCTTCTCTTTCTCCACGGCGTTATCTTTTCTGCTTCTGACCGGTATTGATCGGGAGACGGAGATTTGGTATGTAAGAAGGGAAACTTACACCTGCGGCCGCATCACTCAAGCTGATATAATTTGGCAAAAGGAAAATGCGGCGATATTGTAGTCAAAATGTTGTGGTACGCGACTCAGCGGAAGGAATGCATCAATGTTGTTGTTGTTATGTGGTGGTGGTGGTGGTGTTTGTGGTGATGGTGGTGGTGGTGGTGGTGGTGGTGGTGGTGATGGTGGTGGTGATGGTGGTGGTGGTGGTGGTGGTGGTGGTGGTGGTGGTGGTGGTGGTGATAGAGGGCTATATTCAAGAACTTTTCTCCACCCGTTGCATCGCGAATCGGTATACAAGAATCAACATACGACACAACGCGTCGAGCTCAGGGATGGAGGTTTGAGTCAGCTGATTCCCGACAACTTGCACATACCCCCTTCATCCCGCTCTCCACTTATTCCATCGTATTTCTTCCCAGACCATTACAGGTGAGTTTTCAACACAACCGAGAGTGACATTCATACACTGTGAATGCACACGTGTCATCATTAAGGTAAAATCAGGTCCAGGAGGCCTTATATAGGTGTGTTAACTTGGTGAGGAAGCCGGCGGCGGCGGGGAGGATGGAGGTCGGCCATTGTGGGAGCAGTGGTGGCGGGCCGTTCAAATGTACTCGCAAGCATCACTCAGGCCAATTTTTTCTGCACCAACGCCTCAGACAAGTGGCGAACACTAACTTAGCTATTATTTTAATGTCAAAAATGATAAATTTCACTAGTAAAATGTATTAGATATGTATAAAACAGTCAAAATACTGATGCCGCTATGGGCTCGCTTGTGTTGGTACGCCTGTCAAATATCCACCAGTCGGGGCAGTTCTTGTAGATGTCACCAGTGGAGGTACGACGGTGGAAAATCTCCACCGGCCGGGATTTGACGAGCATTCTTGAATATAGCCCAGAGTGATGGCGGTGTTGTGTTGTTGTTGTTGTTGTTGTTGTGTTGTTGTTATGTGGTGGTGGTGTGTTGTGTTGTTGTTGTTGTTTTTGTGGTGGTGGTGGTGGTTGTGGTGGTGTTTGTGGTGATGGTGGAGTGATGGCGGTGTTGTGTTGTTGTTGTTGTTGTTGTTGTTGTTGTGTTGTTGTCATGGTGGTGGTGGTGGTAATACATGACATAATTTTACTGAGCATTTACAAATAACAAAGTGTGAGTAAGGAAAATTGAATCGAAGCACAAATATACAACACCACACGGCACTTTCGTCCATTTACCTTCAAGTAATCTTAACAACATCCAATTAATATACCAACATCCATGAGTGAAGAATTTGGGGTCAGATGTGAGTAAACTTTTGGTATTTTTGCTTCATTATGGAGGACAGGGAATCTGATACTTGCCTTGATGAGAAATGTAGAGGCAGAAATAGATGCAGGATGAGAAAGGAGGAGGAGGAAGAAGAGAAGAGAAGTATTGGATGAGGAGGAAGTGAAGGAGAAAAAGGAATGAGGTACGTGAAGAAAACTAAAGCAAAAAAAAAAAAAATGAAGAAGAAAAAGAGAAGTGACAAGGAGGGAAACCAGGAGGAAAAATGTGGATAAAAGGAATGGAAGTAGTGGAACGATGGAAGGAAAAGTGGATGGCATCTGGTCCGTGTCTGTGGGTGGAAAGTGTGCAGTGGTTTAGCCCAGCCTCCCTCCCTTCTCCCGCTTCCACTCTCTCCACTGCCACTTTTTTCCTCGTCACTCACATTGATTGCAACATCGGACCAAACTTTCACGTCCTCTACGAACTTCGACCAACACTAAACTTTGTGAAAACGAAATAAAAACAGCAAATAACTACGTAGGTACAACAAAAACTCAAGGCGACAGGACGGAAAAATGTTAACGGCAACATAATATTACCCCGAAAAAGTTCTCGGCACGCAACGTTGCAGATTATGCCTCGGTGACTGACCATGCGACGGCAGCACACAGATTCCGGAGACATGTATTAAAAAGTTATAAGAAGACTTACCTTGCATGTTGACGTGTCCCCTGCCTTCCCACGCCCAGGGAGGAGCTTTGACTTGAAGGGAGGGAGGGAGAGGACAGCAAAGTCTCCTCACCACACACGTCCCCGCCTCCTGTGTGAGTAAGAAAACTTGGTGAGCAGAAAAACGGAACTAAGTATATTTTGCTGATAGAGATAATGGTAAGAATGATCGAACAGAGTAATATTTAATACAGGATAGAATATTAAGGCTC
This sequence comes from Chionoecetes opilio, assembly GCA_016584305.1. Classification (NCBI taxonomy): domain Eukaryota; kingdom Metazoa; phylum Arthropoda; class Malacostraca; order Decapoda; family Majidae; genus Chionoecetes; species Chionoecetes opilio. The sequence goes on from JACEEZ010024722.1 coordinate 17,329, forward strand.
CCACGAAAATCTGATACCAAAACTATAGGGAAATATGGTATTAATTAAACTCTGTATTTATTTTCCATTAACGCGTCTAGGTACAATTGGAAATGTGATGTGTTGAAACGAGAAAACGCGTAGAGTAACGTTCCTTGCCAGTAAACCTTCATCACTAATTATGACGAGAGGTTAAATCATCTTAGCGCTCGTAAATGTCAGATAATATTGACTACCACAGAGCTGTGTCGATCATTATGAGTCTAAGTATAGCAATATGTAAGAAAAACATCAACAATAAAGGCTCCCAAACTAAAGCATATAAACACTGCCTCAAGTGAAGTAAACAATAATAAAACTCAAGAATTAGTTAGTAGGATATCTCTCTCTCTCTCTCTCTCTCTCTCTCTCTCTCTCTCTCTCTCTCTCTCTCTCTCTCTCTCTCTCTCTCTCTCTCTCTCTCTCTCTCTCTCTCTCTCTCTCTCTCTCTCTCTCTCTCTCTCTCTCTCTCTTTTTCTCTCTCTTTTTTTCGTGCACGTCAAATCCCACCACCAATGTCGACCTCCAATACACATACAGGGTTGGCCACTCCCCGGATGCAGACCGAGGCCATTTCTTGCGTCACACCTTTTCTTTATCAACAGATTACCTTCAAAACTTCCTCTGCTCTCAGCATGAGCTCTAACCCTTCTAGAGAAAAGAGAAAAAAATTAAACTAACCTAAACTAACCTAACCTAAACTAACCTAATCTAACCAAATTTATTCTTCCATTGATCCTAGAGACAGCTTGTACAGAGGTGCCTCCTAATTCATGCGAACAAGAAATAATCAAGCTTAGGATTGTTTACAAGGTGTTAACCCAAGCGTATAATGAATAATTGAGCTGTATACTGTGTTTAACTTGCGCAGATCACTATTATAAATGTTCACACAGCTATTAAAGAAAAGTGTTTCGCGTTATTTCATTTGAATCTTCTAACGATAATCTTAAATCACTTTTTCCCAGTGTTTGATCGGTCGATTGTGAAGCTGTCGTGTATGTAAATGTTGCCAAATACTCTTAAAGATCCTATAAGCTTCGATTAGTTACTTCTCAAGTCATCTTTTAGATATGTTAAAGGATATCCGAATACTTTATGCAATATCAAGTTGCGGAATAGGAAGAAAATTCATTAGTGTTCTGATAGCTTCATCGGACTTATTTAAAAGATGCATGTTAATGATGTACTGATACATAACAATAATGAAGGTTTTTATGTACTTACATACTTACATACCATGTACTTTATCTTACTTACTTTTATGTCCTTGTGTATTTCTGTATTGCGAAAACATTTTCCATATTAATTCACACAAGTTTAGTGAAAACATCTTATACTTTCTTCTTTTTCTTTTTTCTCTCTCTATTAGACACATGGAACGAATAACTTATTGTCGTTGGAGCTTAAGTGGTTATCATGTCACACGCTTAAGTAGCATTGAAGTGGTACGGAAAAAAAGGGCGAAATAAAGATAATTACAGGTTTCTACTTCGAGTCCCTTACCCTTGAAGCCAGATAGCACAGGTTTCAGCGTGTGATACAAAAGTACACCAATCTAAGGCATAGTAAGACATGAGTAGTTTGCAGGAGACTGAATAACCTTCCTTTTCATCACAAAGGACTGGCCAGTGTTAAAAAAAAAAGAGGTAACAAAAAGCCTGCAACGTACAAACCTCAGCTAAGTTAAGGATACATACAACCAATTATATAAAACAGCCACAGCACACTGCCAACGCTTCCCGGGATGCCAGCCAAAACACTCGGACATGGAGGAATCTCGCTCACCATTCTTAAAACTACAGAAAACTTCAATGCTCAAAGCTATATCCAATTTTTTGCCTCTCAATTCTTCTTTACAGCAACGAGCAACACACATATTTGCCAGAACTGTTGACGACAAAGCCATAAGCGTGAACATTACTATAACTCATACGACCGCAGTGCTTGCCAACCTGAATTACCTAGCGTTTATGGTTAAGCACGCCCCTCTCCCCCTCGACAGGTCCTATATATCTGCCTATGTTAGGCACGCCATCACCAGGTTATACTTCACCAGGCACGGCTATACGTACATACACACATCCTCACCCATGCATCTCCCACTGTGTCGTTTCAACTGAGCCTGTATCCACAAATACTACCACATATCCACAAATGCCTGTATCCCATCCTTGCCCACTGTGAGGATAGGTCTTTATATCATCCTTACAAATATTCCTCTCGTAAGAAATTGATGACTCATTCATTGATATGCCTCTAAAAGATAACAAGAGTCTGTTTAATGAATGATACCGATACGAGACACTGATTAACACCACAATATGCTGATTCATTCTGATACCCATTCGTATTCAGCTTCATTCCTGAGAGCAGTCTTAAAAATACATATAAAGTTATTCTAAGGAAAAGCAAGACTAGCTTTGTGATTTCGGTGAATAATAGGTTTTTAAATGTAAACAATAGACATGAATATGATAGATCTGGTAGATTCTAAGAACTACAAATAATAATAACACATAATTATGGTCATATATAATATGTTCAAAATTGGAAAACCTGCATCCGATCAAATACCTGACACTATCAAATTCATTTTACGTCAGCTGCCTGCGTTAAAAGTGGCAAATAACGTGACAGGTGCGTTATAAGATTCAATTAATTGTTTTTTGATGATTAAAAGTTCTCATTTATCAGAAATATGATTATTGCAACATAAAACATTCATAGACTTGAATATGACTTTTCTGCTGTTACGTAAAATCAATGACTACAAAAAGATTTATTCTGACGTTTACATTATTGGTCGTATTCTATTCCATTTATTCCAATTAGTATTCATATATTCATTCTAAAATCATAAGTATCTTTAAATAATAGCTCAATAAACATTACTTCTCCTTCCTAAATGTGCTTTGTCCAGGCCATCCGTCATCAACATTCTGCATCGGCTCATTAATATCCGTCCTCTCCGTGTCAACTATCTTAACTAATCACCGAAAACACTCATTAGTCCTCCCTCACACATGGACCAGGCTGAGGCGCGGAGGCGTGAACCAGGATTATAAGTACTGCGAGTTATGAAGTACAATGCCCTAAATATATATGTGTGCGTGTGTGTGTGTGTGTGTGTGTGTGTGTGTGTGTGTGTGTGTGTGTGTGTGTGTGTGTGTGTGTGTGTGTGTGTGTGTGTGCTCTCTCTCTCTCTCTCTCTCTCTCTCTCTCTCTCTCTCTCTCCTCTCTCTCTCTCTCTCTCTCTCTCTCTCATTTCCAAAATTTATAGCTGGGAAAGCAATGAAGCAGAAAAACGCATCACTTTGAAGAAAAAACCAGAACAAAAAAGCGCAGACCACTGGCCATGAAGACGGAAGAAATACCCATCTTTGCATAAACCCATCGGCGAAACAACAAACAAACCAACAATATAACAAAAACAATCAACCAAGCTTTTATCTCCCTCTGATGCATCTCATATCTACAACTTCAGATATCTCCGTCTCTTACACGACTATCAGTTTTTAATCAACATATCACACACACTTTATGAGGACAGACCCTTCACCACTCTCGGGAATGTCTGTCTGGTGTGCACAATTAATGTTTGTTTGTGCTACATCCACCCATCTTCCCGTCCGCCGAATACCACAGTGACCGTCCCCAAGATCAACTGACCATCTATCTCCGCCTGCTCATTCAAGAATCAAGACTGACGACCTGATTTGGTTTGAGACTGACCCCCAAACTTCCTCTGACGTCACGCGCACCAGAATTTTTTTTGTTTGGCCGTGGAGAAGCCTATTAAAAGTCAATTGATCTAGATTCTAAATTCTAGACCGTCCCCACGACCCATGCAGCACTGAGGTAGCGGAAACTCTGCCTACACGAATATAGCACATCAGAGCAAGGGAAATGGGTGCTGACACTATTTACATACGAGCAAGAACAGGATAAAAGTAAAATTAGGGATGGAACTGGAACAAAGAAAGAACTAAAACACTGCTCATACCAGTACAACATTTGGATATGTGTGAAAAAAAGGATAGAAAAGAATCATAGGTCACTTCTCTCGCTCTCTTCTCTCTCTCTCTCTCTCTCTCTCTCTCTCTCTCTCTCCTATCTCTCTCTCTCTCTCCTCTCTCTCTCCTCTCTCTTCTCTCTCTCTCCTCTCTCTAGTTATAAGAGGACAGCGAAGCAAGCTGTATATGGGACTGTACTGCCTCAAGATAAACACTTACATCTGCCAGGGTGTTCCGTATACAGCACCATCACAACTCAGAGACAAGAAGGTTGTTATGTATGTAATCCCAAAGAGCAGCAAACAAAATCGAGGCGGAAAACCAGTATGCGATATTATTCAGTAAATATGAAGTGTAGCGGTTTAATAATGGTGTCGATAACTAGGCATTAAGTGGATTAAATAATAGATAAGCGAGGCGGGTGGCGGCATTAATCAGAGCGGCATTATTGGGGGATTAAATGGGGACACGCTGCTGACATCAGAATGAATGCTCCGTAAAATTTAATCATGAAATTCTAAAAGCCGCTTCAGTCTTTCTCGGGTGAGATACTACTGCTGATAAAAATGTTATAAAGAAATACAATAAGCACAAAGATGAAACACACACCTTTATTACTCTACGAGGAGATCTGCTGTTATAGCATACAGTCCCTCTAATAAAATACAAGTATTGGTTTTTGTGTGGAATGCCTTTGCAGAAATTTGTGAGAAGCCTTTTTCTCTATTTATAGATATATATTATACAACAACGGTCGCTATTATAGTTATTATAATATTCATTACCAGTATTATCTATTAATACTACATGTTATTTTCATATTCTTATCACCAATTCTTATATCATCATTAATACTATTGTTTTCATAATAAAAGAAGGGTAAACTGGAAAACATATTAGGAGAGACAGAGGGCCATAAATCCCGGGATGCAGTGAGGAGCTCGGACAAACCAGAAAATTCCGATTGAACATAAAAATCAGAATCAAGTCTAAGAGGATAAAAAATATTTCATGGGAAGAGCTGACCGGACAGGTCAGTGAGGCGAGGAAAGGAAGATTGTAACATTGACAATTTGTAAAACAGAACCCGGACTTACCAACCGACCGTGATTAACATCTGACAGTTATTATGGAAGCGAAGCTTGACCTGGTCTGACGGCTGATTGGTGAAATTATGATTTGATTCAGCAGAATGAGAATCAAATTGGTGCGCAGTATTACTCATGAATATCAAAATAGGAGAGTAAACAACGATACAAAACATTGAGTCCCGAAAGAAAGTCTTTCATGTATTTCTCAAGATACCAAGAGGTGAAGCCTCCTCAAAAAATTAGGTCAAATTATTCCTAACTATGTTAACATGAATAATGGTTTTGAAGGTAACTTGTCCTTTCTTTCCTCTCATTCATCTTTCTGTCAAGTGAAAAACATTCGTCCCATGCATCAAATCCATGAAAATGATAAGGAGATCCCCACAGCCGTTCAAGTGGAGGCTTCCTAGCGTTAATCAGCCCCACCTGCAATCCCTCCCCCCTCCCCCCTTCACCACTGGCCCCGGCCTCGCCTCGCTTCACGCTCTCACAAACTATCCAAAAACTGTGATACTTGTCCAAAATCAACTTCACACGTAAGTTCGGCATAAAAGGGCTTTCCGCTGATTGTCAACAAATGAATTAGAAAGGTGTTGAAAACCAAATATGCTCTCTCTCTCTCTCTCTCTCTCTCTCTCTCTCTCTCTCTCTCTCTCTCCTCTCTCTCTCTCTCTCTCTCTATTTCTTCTCTCTTCTCTCTCACCCAACCCACCACACACCCACCAAGGTCAACTCATTTTCTATAAATATATTCTAAGTGGGAATAAGATAAGAACAGGAAATGTGCACAAACTAGGGCTTGGTTCAGAAAACTTCTATCCTCTTCGTGTATCTGCCTGCTGACGAGTCTGATAACGAGAAACAATGGCGTCAATCGAAGCGGGAACGCGTCGTAATGGCAAAGAAACCCAATCTGGCTAAATATTATTTGCCAGGGAAGGGGATCAGCTTCCCATTCCAGCTGGTAATCCCCTGGCAATGCGATCCAGCAGACGCCTCGGCTGGAAGGCCGGTGAAGCCCCTGTCGTCTTGCGGTGTAGCCACTATCGGGAGTATGTTGTATTTATATTATATCTTTACTATTATGGATTTTTTTTACAGTTCTCATTTATGAAAGAAAAACGGGGACAATGATGCCATAGTAGATTAAATGGTGTTTACGCTCACGTCCATATCGTTGTCATAGAAGGTGACGGTAACAGATTTCTTAGTCTCTATAGTGAGGAAGGCAAGTTTCTTTTTCTAACTTAAGTTCTTTAGGTAGCTCAGTATACACTCTGGCAGAAAAAAAGAAACAGCCCATAGGAATAATTTTTGACTAAGACATGTTTATGCGCATCTATCAAATGAACCCAACATGGGCTCGTGGACATGGTATTAACAAACAGTTGATCATCTGCCCGTCACGGATGGCACTTTAGGTCTGCGTCAAAGAACTGGAGTCTGTAACATTAATTAATCCATAACAGTCTTACTGGCGCCGTGACACTCTAACCCTACAACGAAAGGACTGTTGTACACTCTACTACGTTAATGGCTAACACACGGTTAAGGCAACATAAATATAGGGGCCTCCCCCCTATGAAGAGTGGGAGAGTAGACCGAAGAGAGGAACAATGTACTTACGTGACTGCAAAAAAGAGAAAAAGAATAGCAATACGAAACAAGCGTGTATGGCGGCCAAGACGTGTTCGCAGATCGAAGAGAGAGAGTCTCGCAGGCCACCACCTGTATACGCAGATCCTCTGCCCCTCCAGATCATTTGCTACACCACAGTAAGATCTGAGTGAGAAATGAAGCTACCCGCCCTCAATGGTCTGGGACATCAGCAGTATGTTAGCCTAGCATGTTAGTCTTTCATCCGATCTTCCCGAGGAGCGTGCGTGATACCCACCAGAAAACTCCATCTGAAGAGTCGATACAACACTTGTTATGACAGGAAACTGTCTTCGAAAGAAGGAACGAGCTAGTAGATTTTAACGCAATGAAAGAATTGCGATGCCAATTCGCGTGAGAAAGCAACGCAAGAAAAAACAAGTAACACTAACACATGAGGATCACATTCTGGAACAAAATAGAATGATTTATCCCTGCTCTCTTGCACATTTCAAGCCCAGGTACAGGAAAATTACTTGCTCGAATTAAGGTAAGGTTCATGAAAGAAGTTGGCTGCTAGGGACATGCACACCCACACAGCCGGTGGTGCTGGGATGATGTGCGGGGTGCAACTAGCTGACAGATGCGTTATAGTGTTTGAGTACTCACTGCTTGGTGGCAGCCTCCGTATGAAGCTGCTGTTTTAGATTTGCTATTATTCTGTAGATCTTTGGCAACTGCTCTCGTGGAGGGTATTCATTTCCCAACCTGTTCCGGCGTTTCTCCCAACAAGCAAAGTTTGCACCTGAGCAAATTACAGCTCGGGTGAGTACGCACTGAGCCTCCTTCAGAGGCGGCGGCGGCGGCGGCAGGCGGCTGCTGCTGCTCGTCGGAGAAGCCCAGCCAATCATATTGTATCTCAACATACCCCGCTGATTTGTAGAAAGTATCTAATGTATCATTGTATCTAAGAGAAGCAGAAGCAGTGAAAAAAAAACATACAAAACACATACAAAAACTCTTTAGAAATTTCTTTATACGATTGGCTCCTTGCGTAATCATTGCGTCCTTCCAATCACGCTGGCACCATTGACTTAACATATGTTCTTTAGATTTGGAAGAAAATACAAGCTGTTAACCACATATACTATATGTATGTATTCACTTATGTATCTATATATGTATAGGTACATATCAAAATTTCTGCTTCCGGGCTGAACCCGTGTGGCTATCCCTGGCAGCCTCCAGACCGCAGCCGACCACCGGTAAATTGTACCAACACAATTACGTTCTTTAACGAGAAAAACGTTACGTAAAAACAGCTGTGCATGTCTCGGTTTTTCTTTTCAATATTATTTTCTCACAAACGTTCCATACTTTCATGAAGAATTATATATTTCTCTGCCTATGTCTGTCGTGTCTGTCGTCTGTTGTCTGCTCTGGTCTGTCTGTCTGTAGTATCTCAGGCTCAACACAGGATTCCACCGAGGAAAAAAACGCAGACAACCGAGACCCACGGGACGTTCTTCCCCCCACAGGTAAGCACACAAAAGGCCACGGCGCCCCACCATGCAGTGGAACGCGGCCTAACAAAGTGCAGCCCACGGCAGCACAGGGAACAACGTGGAGGAGCAGACCCACGCCACGTATTACCAAAGACGACATAAAAACAGCATAGGGTTCATACAGCTTGTTATCAGAGAAACATTACAGGAACAACAGTGAATGGGACCTCTACAAAACAAACACATAAGGAGATGGGAGAGAACAAACAGACAAGGCGAGGATAGAAGGATAGGGATAGGAGCATAGGCGGAGATAGTGGAACATGGAAGCGTCTTGAATCAGACATACTCGGTTTCAGTGTCACCACGATAGCCAGAAAACAATCCATCTAAGTGTAATTCAAAGGGAGTTTTTGGAAAACAGCAGCGCCAAATAATAAAATCCATAATCTAGGTAAGCAATAGAAAATCTCTGAACCCTTCGACCAAAACGTATCAATCTTACTACAACCGATCTTCAAAACCCTGCCTATTTTGAAAGGGCTCGAAGGAATGTCTCATCCATATGAAATGCCGTGGATAGAGGATTGAAGTGTGACAATTGTACGTCGAGTCAATCAAAAATCCTCTGGTGAAGGAGAATGGCATATAGGATAATGTTGACTTATTGAAAGCTACAGAGCTGTGCGCACAAGCAGTACACCAGCGTTGTTTGAGACGCAAACGCGATTGCATCATTCTTCCGCAGCATAAAAAGGATGAGCAGCGCGGGGAAATCTGGATCTAAAGCCCATTCGTCTCAGCTTGGAAATTGGCAGCGTTGGGACATTCAGATATTAGAACGCTCCCGTCTTCAATACCTATTTTGAATCTTTGGTAGTAATCGACTCTGATGCTTGTACTGTTACAATTTGTATTTAAACTGTGCTTGTACTAAAAATAAACAAATATCTTAGTCAGCTAAGGCTGTACAAGAAAGCACACATATGGAAGTAAATGTAGTACAATCATTTACTCGTGCGCTAGCCATGAGCCATGAGTAGCAGCAATAGTGGACGCGGGCATCAGCCTTTGAGCCGCGACATGGAATATCACCGAGTGGAAGTGTGGATGGGCCTGCAAGGTTTGAATGGATGGAGTGATTGAGAATGGGGGCAGGAAAACGATGGTAAACCTGTTGGTGGGCCTTCTTTTTGTTTTGCTTTTAAAATAAGGCAAGGAGTTATGAAGGAAAGGAGGTCACGGCTTCCTCCCCTCCAGCTGCTCCAGCCTGCGCCGCTCTCCAACCTACACACCAGCAGGAATCCTTAAGCTCAGCCTGCATCTTTATCAGGGCACTTTACATTGTCTAATGTACACCTGCCCACCACACTTTTCATCCCAGCTAAAAAAGAAAAAAAATCGAATGAAATCTGTCATAGAGTTGAGTCAGATCAAAATCGTGAAATAATTTGGCGCAATTAACGAGATTACCTCCGTTTCGTTATTTATCGCGTTATGAAATCTTTAAGAAAAACACAGCACGCTACTAGAACGTTAGTTACTTATAATCTGCATGCAGTCGCCTCCGTGTGCAGTGGCTTAGCGTGCCTGAGTACGAATCTGCGGGCATCGGTTCGATCCCGGGCAAGGGCAGTCGGTGACCAGCCTACCCAGTGTTCTCCCTTCCTTCGGGGTTGATACATGGGGTACTCTGGTGGTAACCTGGGGAAGGTAACTGGGGTACCCGGGAAGTCACACTAGCCTGTGTCCCGGGGTAACGGCGTCCTCACCCACCACAGGCTCTAACGGCTAATGCCACGGAGATGAGCACCCGCATGCCACGCGCATCTAGCGTATGCTCCCATCTTTACTTACCTTATATTCACTAAAAATCGTTAAGTGTACCCCACAATTACAATGGAAATTACGTTTTGGTTAAGGTAATAATGGTCGTGAACATTAAATTACATCAAGTCGCCTTATTAACATGTCAGTGTAAGTGTTGGGTTGTCGATCTGTGTCCTCATTCGTTTTGATCAGGACACGATTGGACATGTGGCGTCTGTCCACCAACCTAGCAGGGCAGATCGATACCCGAGTGTTGGTAATGTGGCAACGTGTGAGGATGTGGTTTGGTGGTTACAGTGGGTATGCGGATATAATGAGGTGAATAAACCACCGAAAATCCAAAGACGCAGGAAAGGAAAACAAGAAATATACAGAAAGCAGGAGAGGAGAACAAGCGCGAGAGGAAGTGACCAAGGGGGCCTGTGCCCCTTAAGACCAGAGACCAAAATATCTCTCATTGAGCAAATTATTGTTTAGCTCTGGTCCCATAATGAGAGCTAAGCAGGCGGGCGCAGAAGGGGCGCGAGCTGCAGTCTGGGAAGGCGCTGAAGTGCGAGGGTGAAGGTCCTGAAGGGGAGCGTCCCACCATTTCTTGACATTATTCAGTGTATTGTCTGATTTGTTTATGTCAAAAGTATGCTAAGGCGAAATAATCCTAGCTCAATTTTAGGATCCGTAGCTCCGATAAACATAACTGCAATTTTTTTTTTTTTTTAAAAATTTACTCTTAATAACGTTCTTATCCAATGACTTGCACGGATGAAAAAAAAATGACCAAACATGCATGTACGAAATATCCAACGATTATTTTTAAGAAATTGAGAATTTCTTCTTCTAAAGTGTTCAGAATTTTTTTTGTTTGGATCCGCCACATGTATTTGCCATTATTTTCAATGATTCGATAATTTTTTTTTCTTCGAATATTTCGATTTTTTCGGTAAATGGTGTGTGACGCTCCCATGAGGTAATGCAGCATCTCGGATGCGATGGAATGAAGTGGAAGAAGGAAGGAGGATGGGGAAGGTGAATAAGGATGAGTGAGATCAGAGCGGAAGGCTGAAGAGAGACAGATAATGTGGAGGAAGGATATGGAGGACAGATGTGGAAGCGAAGAGGAAACGAGTAGGAAGAGTAATAGGAGCGGGAATGATGAAAGAGAAGAAAAGACACGACGGAATTTTTTTTGGGAGAAAAAAAGAAAAAAAAACCAGCGGCTCTGGACGAACGGTAAAGGGAGAACGGTTGAAGATGAGATAATAGAGTTATATAGAGAAAGTGAAGTGATAATGGTGAAGAACATAAAAAAAAGAGAAGGATTATATAGCCGGACAAATTAAAAGGTGGAGAAAGATGATGATAAATAGAGGAAGATAAAACAAAAGTATATAAGATAAATGGCTATGGAAGTAGAGACAAGGGTAATATGAGGAGGAGGAGAAGAGGAGGGCAGTAAAAGAGGGCATTAGGGAGGAAAATAAGATATATACAGGGGTCGAGGAAAAAATAAAACAAGATAAGGATCACGAGTCATACAAACTGTGTCCTGAACTTAGCCTCAGCAGCGAAGTCACACGCCAGATCATTTTACGAGGTCTATTTAGAGGAGTTGGATTCTACGTGTACAGTACCTTATCTAAGACAACTAGAAACCATGGACGTTGGGGGAGGGGACCAAATGAATCGCTATTCATTGAAGAATAATTCGATTGCATCTCCAATAAACCGCGATAAAAAAGCAGGTAATTCTTCGTATTTCATCTGGCGGCCCATAAAATTAGTATATAGGGTATAGAGAACCATGTAAGTCCGCAACTTTCTAAAATATTCAAACCTACTACTACAAATGTTTGTCCACTGGTATAGCTCGTTAAAAATAGCACAAGAGGAAGGAAGGTCCAAGAAGAGAAGAAGAAAGTGAGAACATGTAAAATGGGAAGCAGTACCAAGATGAAGATCTGGTCGAACGGAACACACAAACAGAGGAATGGAAGGAACGAGGGGGAATGTACGACCAAGGATTAAAAGATGGTGCCTGGAATAAGGAAGAAGGAAAGGACAGTAAAGAACACGATGGCACGAAGATATAAGAGAGGAGAAAGTGATGACCAGCAGAAGGATGGAGATAAGAAAAAGTTAAATACGAAGAAAAAAGAAACAAGGGATAAAGGTCGGAAGAAGATACGGGAATTAAGAGGTGAAGGGTTGAAACGAGGTGGTGAAAAATAAGATAGTGAGAAAAGGAAAATATGACATGACGATAGCTAGTGGTAAGAGAGAGAGAGAGAGGAGAGGGAGAAGAGAGAGCGAGAGAGATGAGAGAGAGACAGGAGAGAGAGAGAGAGAAGAGACGAGAGAGAGAGAGAAGAGACCTGGACGATTAGAGAGAGGGAGAGAGAGAGAGAGAGAGAATGTGGAGACTAAGATACAATGCAGACATGAGCAAGTATGTGAATGTGTGATAGCTGCACCAACACCCGCCGCCCATTGGATCTTCAAATATTCGCTACTACCACCTTCACAAAAATAATAAATAATAAAGAGAACGACGCGGAAATTAAAGGGATAAAGAAGCATCCTCGTGGTAATTTTGCTCATGGTGAAGACGTGCAATGTTTCCCTCCATCTACAAAAACGACAAAAGAACTGTCCGTTCAAGGAATAAACAAATGCACGTTTACTAACGTGCTGAAGGAAAAGTATTAGTTCGTACCCAAAAACCAGAAAGCCCAGTTTCCTTAATAATAACCAGCATGCCGGTAAAGACCAGACACGCTTGGTCTGGTGAGACTTCAACCATTTAAAAAACCCAAACCCCCGCGAGAGATACCTATTGAAAAAGAGTAAGGAGAGCATTTTGTCATCTACACTAACAAGCAGTGCCTGTCAGTACCAAAACGAATAACCACTGCATCAAATGACCTATAAGTCATAAATGCAATAAAGAAGCTAGTGGACATTTTACATAATATCAAAATGGAACCACCGTAGATTCAACAATAACACTGATGGTAAATTGCATGGAATAATAGCTAGTATACATTAAGTTGGATTAATGAATCAAATAATTGAGTAAATAGTAGATACATGAGGGTTGAAGTAAGCCCAAAAAGAATACAATGGAATTCAATGGAGTAAATAGTAATTCAAAAGGAAGCCTCCTGACAACCCCAGAAAAAAAATGAATAATAAGTGAAACCATATACTATGGCACAAGGACGCACACCAGTCACGAGGAGTTCACATCCTTTCTTCTACCTCTCAGTTCCCCGCCATGCGGCAAGCAGGAAGAGAGAATCAATCCCCAACGACACGCAAGACTACGGCTGCTTGATAAAATATACCACACTGACACACGTTACGCGGGTCACCGAACACCGGGGAGCAAACGTAAAACGCAAGGTTTTCCATCACGAGAAACACGGCGAGATAATAAAGAACTTGAGATTACTGATATTTAGATCACTGACACGCGTTGGTGGTGCTGTCCGGAATTACGCTGAACGTGAAGGCGAGGTGATGAGGTTAAGATTTACTAGCCTATTTAAAGCACTATAATCTTACTTAGCTCACGTCCAACACTTTTTATAGTACGCGTCGGTAAGTATTTGAAGCGTCTGCAACGCTGTCACATAAGTACTGCTTACAGCGCTATAGGCAGTCTGATTGTAAGGTCTCACATCTCATTATTACGAAGCTTGTTGGATATAAGACAGATGAGGGAGAATAGGAAGCTATATGAGAGGAATATAAGAAGTGAGTGCGTGGATGTCAGGGTGGTATGGTTGTACTGGCTGTGCCCGCTCTGTCCTTTTCATGTCGACACTGACACGTCACTCACTACCCTTATTTCAATCCTTCTTCCCTCACAGCTTTTACTAATCTCTCTACAGTATACCAGTTACCATGTTAGGAAACCCGAACAACAAACATAACCTAAACACTAAAGCGCAATACCAACGCAGGTTCAGTACGTGATAACTAACCCGAGAGCCTTGGAGGACACACACACGGCACTACACGAGATCTGAGGAAGTGGAGTGACGAGTGCGGAGCGGGTGGTGGCGTCGCCGAGTGAAGGGGACGCGGGGGATTCCACAAGGGCGTTAGTAGGGACCTACACGCAGGGGGGTTAACAAGTGCGGGGGACATGGGGTATAAAAGTGTGTTCTTGTCGGTAATAAGTATAGTGCCGAAAACAAAAACCACATTTATTAACTCCTGCCGGCCTGTTATGGAATCCGAAAAATAGGGGGATCTAGAACTAAACTGCCTCAGCCATGACTCGATGAACGAATGTGAGAAGGACGATGAGGGGAGGATTGATGAGAGAGTACGTGAGTGAGCAGTGAACCGCCTAGTGCATAGAACGCGCCGGAAAGGTATGTAACTACGCTTAGAGGAAAGGGAGGACATAGGCTAGGGGGGGGTAGGCTACAGGAGGACCAAAGGGGCTGGGTGAGAGGGAACATGGGGGATCAGTCCACTAGGGGGACAGGGGAAACAGAGGCTGGGGGGGGGTACAGGGGGGGAGACGACGAGATTGGGGAACGTTACAGGAGGGAAACCAAGGTCTAGGAGCTACAGGGGGGACTGAGACTGGGAGTACGGGGGAATAGGCGCTGGGGAGGGGACAGGGGGAGGAACCAAGGCTGGGGAGGGTAGAGAGGGAAATCGACTTAGGCAGGTGGGTTCGGGGGAACAGAGCTGGGGAGTTGGACAGGGGGAGGGGGGCTCGCTGATGGTGGAAGGGACATGGGGCTGAGGTTCGGTCAGTGAAGCAGTGTTGAAGATCTTCATAAGGCGGTTTGATTATCTCTCGCCACTTAGCCTCATTATGGCAGCACCAAAGCCGAGAGGACAACCCTTAGCCTCCTCCTAGCTTGGGCAGACAATAAGTGGCAGCGTATCATATAGGTGATTCATGTACCTATACTTGGTGCATCAAGTAATTTTCACATTTCAACAAAATCGACTCCTTGGAAATTTGACTGTGACTTCGGTCCCACCTACATCCAAGTAGGCTTTGTTTATGACGTTCTTCTAAAAGCTCTAACGCACCTATACTCTTAATGAAACAGCCAATTGTATATGAAACAAGGAATAAAAAACAAGGTTATAACGACAGAAGGAAAAAATTCTCTCTCTCTCGCTCTCTCTCTGTTACCCGTCAGGGTGGCCTCGGTTCTGGTAGAGGATGATAGAGGTGGGCTAGCGGCAGCGTCCCTGCGTTCGATCCCACCAGGTTTACCCACCAGGTTCATTCCTGGCGCGTGGTGGCACTTTGTATAGTCACTTAACTTGTCGTTGCATTGTACTTGCAAAGTGTCTAGATAGGATCAAAGTATCTATCTATCTATCTCTCTCTCTCTCTCTCTCCTCTCTTCTCCTCTCTCCTCTCTCTCTTCCTCTCTCTCTCATACACACACACACACACATCGCGCGATGGTCAGCTGGATAGCGTGCTGGCCTGCCATTCTATGGTAGCTGGTTCGAAATATCGCTGTTTCCGGGGATTTTTCACTGTCAAATTCGGGCTGTTACTGGTCTCCCTGAGCAGGTGATGCGGGTGTCGTGGTGTGTTAGATCCCATATGAGATCATTAGGCATTTACCCCTAAGATCGGTAATAATCGAGCGCCAAGGGTCGCACCGGGAGGGTTGAAAACTGGCGATTCGCGGAGTCGTTTCGTCGTGGACAAGACCACAAATGGGTGAAATGACCACACACACACACACAAGCGGGTGTTTAGCCGGCGGTTTGTGACCGCTCGCACGGGGTGCTGGCTGCGGCCAACACAAACCGCACTAAGGATGAATGATAAAAATGTTGATATGGAGACGGGGCCACACGAGCATTGCTCTGGCCTCTGTAAAATACAACTAGATGAATAGACACACAGACACCACACAACACCACCCCACACACTTCATTTCAGTATTTTGTGGTTACCGACAAAGATACACATTACGTGTCACGACCTAAGTATGCACAGAACAGAAAACTAAAACCAGCAAAACAAGCGCATAACAGCAACAAGGCAACGCGTTTTCCCCTCCCCTCACTGAGTCAACACAGCGTCCCTGCCCTACACGAAAAAGAAACTCGAAGGAAAAGACAACATTAGCAGACACAGAACAGCACCAAGAAGCTTCAGGTTTAAGGTTGAAGCAACATAATGCATCTAACCAGAGACTATTTCACTCGGCACTGCCCAAAAAACCACCTACAATATATATCAACAGAGAGCTTCCAGTAACCCACCCACAAACCCCACTCTAAGCCAAATAAACCGATTACAAGCCACTTCAACTAATGAATTACTAGCCCACAAACCCAGCTTAGCCATAGGAATGTAGGAAAAAATGACACATTTTTAAAAATGGTACAGAATTAATGGCACAAGAGAAAATGGCCACAGAATTAATGGCACAGAAAAAAATGGCATTATGAATTAATATGGCACAGCAAATAATTGTGGCCAACAGGACACGAAAAGCGCAGGAGAAAATGGCACAGAACAACTAATGGCAATGAAAAAAATGGCACAGGAATTAATGGCACAGGAGGAAAAGAGCACAAGAGAAAATGTCACAGAAAAAATTGCATATCTCAGGCTAGGAATAAATGGCACAGTTTGAGAATAATTCGAAATATTGTAAAGTATTTAATATATTGTATTTTGTTTACCTATCTATATAATACTTTTATGGGACCATTTTTTCCTACTCCAAACTTTGTGACATTTTTTTTCCTGTGCAGTTTTTCCTGGTGAAGTTTTTTAGCGAGTACACCTAGCCATGCATGACCAGAAACAACCCATCTTATAGACAACATAGCACACATTAGACTTATAGCGATCAAAAACCAGCCAGTAGCAACCCCCCCTACGAACCACAACACCAAATGCAAAATGCACCACACACACCTTCCCCCTGAAATACTTCCCCATCAGCCCGTTTCCGCTTCTATGAAAACAGAGTTGAAAAAATGAAAATTTCCACAGAAAAAAGTGGACTGTCACCAAGGAAGCTAGAGAGACAAGGAAGTCTGTGTGACAAGAGGGCCAGGTTGTAGGTTCAGATTCCTGCCCTGTTTTCCATCGAGACTGGCAGTAGTAGCAGTAGCGTCGGCGGTGAGCGTCGTCTACAACGGAGCGCTTCAGCGCAAAAGGGTGGCGGTACATGTAAAACAAACACTCATTGCCAGACAAAAACGTAGCAATGCCGCCTACACAGGTGTAACAGCTCGCCCTCGGGTTCGCTTTGAGCTGCTCTGCCCACGTACTGGACTTCGCCATATCGCCCAGCCCTTGTGCTGACCGTTGTGGGCCTAGCCACCATCGCTGGGTAGTGTGTACAGCCTGCCTCGTTCTGTGTTCCGTCTGCCGCCGCCATGTCTGACACGTCACCGGGTGACTCGAGCCAGCCATGGATGTCAAGGAGGATGGAAGCCTCCTGTCCTCCCCTTCCTCCGCCAGCAAGAGGGCACGGTCGCATTCCCCCTCGCTAGGAAGGTTACCTGGATTAGGCCCTCGCCACCGACTCCGACACCCTGTCCTCTTCTGAGGGTTGCATATGTCCAGGCGTCCTTACATCCTCAGAGCTGCGTCGGGTGCAAGGGTCTTGGCTAAACCGTGCCGGGTCTCATGCTCTCACCTCTCGACCCTCGGCAAGTATGTCCTCGGAGGGGGAAACCCTGCGCACTTGGGAAAAACGCTGTTGCCCTTGTTGTTGTGATCTGGAGCACAAGCATCCCCAAGGTACCTGAACTGGGACAGGCCTACTTTACCCTGGGGGAATGGGAGGTCACCTGCCGCAGGGCTGAGCTTTGAAGTGGCCCGACTACCATTATCGCCAGAGGTGGGGCCCCTGGTGGAATCAACGGACATCACTGAGGTCCGGAGGGACTTTCGATCCTTCGATGGAGCGAGGTGGTCGAGATCACCTGGATCCCGGCCCACAATCTGCCCAGGTCACCACTGGGAAAGTGGCTCCGCCTAAAGTGAGTGGGGACCCTTCACAAAGTGTCATCTCCATTTGGTGTACTGGGCACGCCCCTACCTCCTCCCTCTGCTCCGCGCTAGGGTGCCATCGGATCGGCCACCCCTCCCCCCCCCCCACCTTCCCTCACCTCCCCCCTCACCTTATCAATAGCTATCGACATTATCAACACCTGCAGGTCTTCCGGTGCGATGCTCCAGGTGCAGCGGGCCTCACACATGCATGCAAGCGACATCACCTGCCACCAGGCCCTTCGCTGTTTCCCAGTGCGGGGGACCCACATGGGCCCAGTCTGCGCCACTGCACTTTCAACTGCCGGGTCTCAGCAGATCTATGCTGACTTGGCGAGGGAGGGGACGCCCCTGCACGCCATCAACACGCCGCTGAGGGACCTCGACCTGCTAGGCCTTCCGGCCCTCCGCAGGCCACAACCATCACCAACCAAGCCTGCAACAGCTGCACCTACTCTACCCCCGCTACGGCGGTCCACCCAGGTATGTCGTATTCCGCCATAGCCACAGGGAAAGGTACGGGCCCGCTGCAGGAGGCCCCGGAAGATGCGCCTCCTTGCTCAGGCTCCCGTCGCGACCCTGAACACGGGCAGCATACTCCTCCTCCTGGGCGCGTCGCATCCGCCTGCTGTCAACCTCCCGACCCGCCGGATATCAGGCCCTCAGTCTACACCCACCCTCCCAGTCTCGAGTCTGAATTCACCCACTCCACCATCGAGGCTGAAGTGCACAGGCCCGCAGTTGCGCCACCCCAACGTTGGAGGAACCAGGACGTGCTTTCGCCCTGCCGCTCCTTGACCCGTCCCCGTTATGGCCCCAGGCCTCCCGCCCCGACCCCTGATCCTGATCACTCAACCTGCAGCACCAGCTTCTTCGCCTCCTCCGTGGGATACAGTAATCTCATCGCTTTTCACCTCCTCTGGAAGGGTACCACCTCTACCAGAAGGGCACACCTGTGCCAGCCATTCTCCACCTATCTGGGCCACCCTCTCCATGCTCATCTCTCCCTATTTGAACTTCCGATAGGATATGGCCCCTCCACCTTCCTCCTCGGAATGCCAGGTCTCTTCCTCCGGACATCATCTGAACTGCAACTACCTGCGGGACTCACTTCCTTCAGTTGGGTCGGGGTGCGAGACCGGCTCCCCCCTCACCTCCGCGCTCAACCTTCCGGGCTACTCATCCTCAGCAAGACCGCCAACAGGCCGTGGGGAGGTGTCCTCCTTGCCCTCCGGAGACGTGCTGCCCTCCACTCCCCGCTTCCATTCCCGTGGCCGGGTGGCGCCTGGAGATCGTTCGCTGCAAGGGTTATCCTCCGGCAGAGGTTGGCTCACCGTGGCAGTTAATATACAACCCGGGTGGGCCGCCACTTCAACAGGAGAACGAACACTATATCGCTACTCTCCCTCCCCCGGTGATCATTCATGGGGGACTTTAACGCACACCACCAAGCTGGGAGCCTGACCTGCTCCCCACAAAACGGAAACCCTTCAGGTAAACACATTATTCGGATAATGTTGGACTCTCCTACCTCTCCTTGCTGAGCCCGCCTGGTTCTGGCCACCAGGTTCCATCCCCACACTGGTGCTCCCTCGGTCCTGGACCTGTTCATTGGGACCCGGCCTTCCACCACATCCACCTTCTCTACTGCGGCCTACATGGGGAGTGACCCACCCTTCCTGTGCTGGCCTCTGTCCCACCAGGCTCAACCCGAAAGCCCCATCCTTGTGCCGCCCCGATGGAGATAAGATCCTCCGAGTGGCCAGCGTTACAGGGAGGCCCTCCAGCCCTCACCGGATATATCCACTCTACCCTGGAGACGCCCGTCTTCCTGTCCATCAGACGTGGAGACGGCGGGTGCGGCTGCCTTTCACCTTGCCACGCGTCGCACACCCGTCGCCTGGGAAGCCATGGTGGAATAACGACGCGGCCCGGGAGTACGGCCCGCCGTAGGGCCTGGAACCAGTTGGCGGAGGACACCCCACGATACTGGCAGGCAATAACTACCGCCGTCTCAAACGCTTCAGCGCCCAGATCATCCTCAAGGCCCAGAGGAGTTGCTGGGTCCCACGGCTCCTCCCTCTCATTCTCTTCCTCCACCAAGAGAAACCTGGGAACTTCCTGCACTCTATGGAGGCAGGAAGGCGCATCACCTCATCCCTCGGACGGATGGTGACCAGTCTCTATTGGATGAGCCCGAGAGGCAGAGGCTCTGGCTCGCCACTTTACCACCAGAAGATCGGGCTTCCCCCTAATCTCAATACTCCTTGCGGACCTCCACCAAGCCACCTCTACCTCCAGCTCCCCTGGTCTTTCATGAGCTAACCAGCCTTACGCCCGGCCGGGAACTGGATGCAGACCTGTCCCACACTGCGCATTACTGGCAATGGCTGTAGCGGGACACGAACCACATCCCTTACGATTTCCTCACTCACTCTCTCCCCTCCCCACTAGGAGAGTGCACTCATACGCATTAACAATGCAGTGGGAGACAGGAAATTAACACCCACCTGTTGGAAGCCTGTCATCATCCCCATCACAAGCTGGTAAAGATCCTTCTCTCCCATTTTCCTACAGGCCCATAGCTTCCTCTCGTATTGGGAAGCTGATGGAGCGCATGGTTTCCACACGCTCCTCCTGGGGCTTGAGGAGAGCGACTGCTAAGGGAGGAGCAGTGCGGATTTCGACCACATAGGGCGCACAATGGACGCGCTGGGCCAGCTGCAGGTTCCCATATGTGCGAACACCTACTGCCGCGCCCAGGTCATGACAACACTCTTCCTTGCGTGGAGAGGGTGCCTTCGATACTGCCACCACACGAGGTATCCTATACAAGCTCGGGCCGGCGATGGGCATTACCGGGCCATACCCCCCTCCTTTGCCCTTGGGGTCCAGGACTTCCTTGGTGGCCCGGTCGCTGTACCGGGTTGCAAGTGGGTGCCCTCTGTCGCCCTCCCCTTCCCATTCACAGAGGCGTTCCTCAAAGGTCCATCCTAAGTCCTCTTTTATTCAAACGTCCTCCTCTATGACCTCCACCTTCCCGCCCAGTACTCCCACCTCTCATCTATGCTGACGATTCTCACCGTCGTTCAGCCGGCCCCAACGTTGGCCCAGGCGCAGACCACCTGCAAGAGGCAGCAATCTCCCTCGGTGACTGGGTGACAACCTGGGGGTCTGAAGGTCAGTGTCCCCCTAAAAGCACACTTGTGTTTCACCTCAAGCGGCTTCCTACCCACCTGCCGCCCAAACTGGCGGCCAGCCGGTCCCTTACGCCAGGACGCACCAACCTTCCTGGGCGCAGGGCTGGACGGGTCCTCGCCTCTCCTGGGCAGGGCATGTGGAATATCTTCGCAAATCCTTGCAACAAGCGCCTGGAATGTAATGAAGAGGGATTACCGTGTCCGTGGGGTGTCGAAACCGGATCCTCCTACTCAACATTACCTTCCACCAGCAGACCCAAAATCATGTACGGAAGCAGCAATTTATGGGTCGGCTGCCGTACACATTGAAAACCAAGTGGATCCTCTCAGAACCCGCGCCCCGCTTCGAATCTCCATGGGGGCCATGAAATCTTCCCCGGTTCTCTCCCGCATGCCGAAAGTACCCAAAACCCTCCCCAAAAAAAAAATGGCATCCTCCCTTGTCCACCTACAGAAGGGTGATTTTATGCCAGCAGTACCACCAACTCAGAGCCTGCCCCCATCTCACC
Source organism: Chionoecetes opilio (assembly GCA_016584305.1). NCBI lineage: Eukaryota > Metazoa > Arthropoda > Malacostraca > Decapoda > Majidae > Chionoecetes > Chionoecetes opilio. Next base: position 39,105 of record JACEEZ010024722.1, read on the forward strand.
CCCTTGCTGCTCTCGAACGCTGGCTCTGGTGTGGATCACCACGCCCCAGTTGCGTCTCCGGGTGCCCGCAACCCCTTCTGGTTATGGCCCCTACTGGCCTCACCAATCTAGGCTCTACACCCCCACCACCAAAACCACCAGCCCACCTCCCCTCCCACCCTGGACTGGACACCTCGCAGGTTTACCCTGCACTTCCAGGCCTCCTCCTCGGCACTCTACCAGTATTCTGGGGCGGGGACTCTGTTCAGGCGGATGGACAGATCGCTATTATCACCAACCACATAAAGCTGTTCACAAGATGGCGCTCACTCCCCTTCACCCCCCTCCACGGCGGCTGGCATCTACGATCCTGCCACCTCCATCTGCAGGACGGGAGGCTTCCCACGGAGGACAGATGTCCTTAACATCTGAGCTCTATGCCCTCCACCGGCCATCATTTACACATCCACCACCGGCACACAAGGGCAAGGCTGTGGTCTACACAGACTCCCTCTCCTCACTCCACCTCTCCTCTCCCGCAGCCACGACCTCTACGTCGCCTCGTCAACACAATCCAGAGGGCCCTTCTCCACCTTACCAACGGAGGGGTGGGAGATCACCTTTCAGTGGGTTTCCCTCCCACCGCTGGTATCCCAGGCAACGAGGTGGCTGATTTCGCTGCCAGGCTGGCCTTGAAGATTGTAAACATGGGACACCCTTTAACTGTAATACGCTCCGCCTTAGGAGGAAAGTGGTACGACACTTCGGTCCTCTGTCTCCCCTCACGAGGAGACAAACATCCTTCCCATCACCATCACACTATACAACAGAGCAACAAAAACGACTCACCATGTTGCCAACACAACATTGACACAATGTACTACCTTCATCGACACCTCCCGCGAGTTATCGTCTTCCCCGAACAAACTACTAACACAAAACCCCAACCCCCCACTTCCAATATTACAATAATTACGTCACTGGTTTCCCACTAAACCCCTCTTTTTTCCACAAACCCTTTTTTTTTCCACCCGCTTCACCGGGGGGGGGCCGGTTTGGCCAGACCCCTTACACACTCTCTGGGGTATTGTTTGAGATGTCCCCAACCCGCGGGCAGCAGCGAGTCGGACACCCCAGGTCGAGCCCACGTTTGCCAAAACGGATTCCTCAACGGGTTTTCACACAGCCAGATTTTCCCTTTCCCTGTCCTGAAAAAACCCACCCCCTTCCCAACGTTTCCTCGGGGGCGAGGCACGCAGTCGGTCCCGGCTTTTTTTTTTCTCATTATTGTTTTATAGTTGTTTTCAATTTTTTTTTTTTAAAAATTTTTTTTTTTGAAAAGGGTGGTGCTGCGTGCAACCCCCTGCCCCTTTTCAAAGGGTTCAGGGCCGGGGGTTTTCCACCAGGGGGCCAAGCTGACAGGCGGGGGGCCCACGGCTAAATGCCCGTGACCAGCGCAGCCGCCGACGGCCCGTCTTCCGCATGGATCCCCCCCTAACCACACCTCAACCCATCGTCCTCCCCCGTGCGAGTTCCGGGAAAAGAAAAGGGACGGGCGGCGAAAGGCAACCAATTTTTAAATTCGAGACCGGACCCTTGCGTCATCACCGGGGCCTCACACCCGGGGGGGAGCAGACCGGGTTTCACCCCCACACACAACGGGGATAAAGGGGACTTGTCTTTCGGATCGCCCGTCGGGTTGTAAACTTTTGTCGGTCGGTGGGGAAGAAAATTGGGGTCGAAATCTCTCCTTTGTCCTCTCACCAATCTCATCTCCTCCGGGGTTTCGGACGAGGCCAATAAAACCCAATGCCCCTTTCGCTCTCAAGGGTACCCTGTCCCCCTTTTTTATGTTATAAAATTTACTCCCACAATCCCCTCCCTTCCATTCCCACCCCCCCCGTCTTTTATCTCACTGCTAATCCTACCGTGGGTTTGGACGAGGCCACATAAACCAATGACCCCCCTGCTTACGGAGGTAATTTACCCTTTTTTCGCTGCTGCAAAACTTTTACTCCCAAATCACTCCATTGCCCCCTTCCCTCTCTATCAGTGGTTGGATCCACGTAAAATGTAGGGCCCTCCCCCTACGGGTCCTTCTTCCCTTCCAATCTCTGAAAAAAATAAAAAAAAAAAAAAAAAAACACTTTTTAAACTCAGATTTTTCACTAAATTTTCACAATTTTCCCTTTTCCTTTTGGATTGTTGGAACGCGAAGAGGTATGGAAAAAATGAAGCCAGCCCCCCGGCGGGGTGCCCAGGATATCAGGGGTGCGCGGTAATGGCAATAAGAAAAAAAAACAAAACAAGACAATAAAAAAAAAAACAACAGCAACAACAAAAAAAAAGATAAGAAGAAAGAAGAACGAAGAGAAGAAGAAAAAAGTCAAACGGAAGAAAGAAAAATCAAGAAAAAACCCAAAAAGAGAATGGGGGGAGGCGGGGGGGGGGCGCGGGTTGTCCTGGGTGTGTCCCGGGGCCCATCTCCGAGCCCATGTCCTGCCAAGCCGCCCAGAGTGGTTTCTGTTTTCGCGGGAGATGGGAAAAGGGGTCGTTTGGTCGAGATCGACCACAACATAAACACACAAAAAAAACATACAGCACCTGGGGGCAAACCCCGGAGACTTTTTTTCTTTCTAGCCTCCTTTCTTCACCCTCTATTCTTTTCCCTGTCCCCCCTTCCCCCCTCCTGTTTCTCTTTTAATTTGATTCTGATTCCTCTGCCCCTCTCCGCGGCCCAAAGCCTATCTCCCGGGTTGCCGCTCCCCCTGGAAAAAAAACCCCGCTCGGGGATGCCCCGCATCCCTATGGGCCATTACGCAGTGATCTTCCCCCACCCGGATAAGGAAAAAGTCCCTGTCCCTTTATGTCGCTCTACCCCCCCTCCGCGGGGCACCCCGACACTCACGTCACTTGCATCGCCTCCCCTTCCCCCGACCCCCCCGCCCCCGGGGGCATAAATGTTCCCGGGGACATGAACACTTTCTGCTGCAGTGTCCGCGCTTCCCCTCCCACCCTGGGTGCTAACACCCAATCACGCCCTGAACGTAAAACCCTTTTACCGCCCCCCTCTGGCGGCGGTGGTGTTCCCCCCCCTTTGGCAACACGCCGTCATCCGCCCACCTGTGCCTTCTGGGAAAAAAGGTCAATACAGCGCCCCGTGATCGCACATAGGACCCACCAGGGCTATAGTGTTCCCAAGGGATCCCGCAGCCCTTAAAAAAACAAAAAACAACAATGCCCCCTAACGAAAAATTTTTTTTCCCGAAAAATTAAGGGTGTTGTGTTTTTGGGTTTTTTGGCAAAGGGAATTTTAAAGGGGGGGGGTGGAATGGGGGGGGGTTAAGGTAGGGCCCCGGGGGGGGTTTAGGTAAAACGGGGGGGACTCCGTG
>JACEEZ010024723.1:0-23516 GCA_016584305.1 Chionoecetes opilio
GCACCTTACCTTAAAAACACACCCCCCCGCCGTTCTTACTATTTACCAAAAAAATTCTCCTTTATAAGTGATTACCATGACGTGTGTGGTACTGTGGTTTCTGGAGGAAATGGGGGAAAACAGGAGAAAAGAGAGGAAGGCATTGTGACAGTGTTATTGGCCGTATAACACTGTCACACAAAACCATCAGCTGACAAGATATGTGTCAAGCTCACTCACTCAGACCAAACAGCATCCGCGGGGTGTACCCCCACTCAAGCTCAATCTCAAGCTCCTGTCCTCCCTCCTTTTCTCTAACGTAGTGTTGGGCCAAAAGCCACCACCCGGAGGCGGGTCACAAACCCTAGGCTAACACCCAGTACCCATTCACTGCTGGGTGGACAGGGGCTTGGGGCATTTTCAGGATATTTTTGGGGGGAAAAAGTGAGTCTTATAAGCTGTAAAATACGGTAGGTACACAGCCCTCAAGTTAACCTCCGGGGGCCTACCATCCCACCCCTGGAGGTCACTGCCTAACGGCGCTGTAGGCACACAGACACCCCACACACAAAAAAAAAAAAAAAAAAAAACAGGACTAAATAGCATTTTTACAGTGTTTTCAATACCCGAGTTTCGCGATCCGCGAGTTTCGCGCTAGGGCCCCCGGGAAGAAAGCAAGCGCGAAACCGGGAGGTAGTGTAAAATCACTGAATACAATTACAAAGATTATTCTCATGACTTTTTAAATTTTGCCGGGTTGCACAAGTCCGGTTTTGACTCATTTTTGGAACTTTCAGCCTCCGGGTGGTTTCCTGAGCCCTGACCCCTCCTCCCTCTTTTCATGTGAAAAGTACTTAGGAGAACCCTTTCAGTCACCATATAAAAAACCCTCTCATTGTTTTGTGTGTGGCGAGGCCAGTTGAGCACTTCCTGGGTGTGTTGACGAAGTTTCTCACCTGGGACGTGTTTTAGAGAGCAGGTGAGAGGTGGCTCGACACATCTTCTGACCAGCTGATCGGGTCACCTATGCTGGAAGCATCACCATTAATGTCAGGTGTCCTTCTGGTCCAACAGAGGAGTCTCCTAGCTGAATATATGGTTCCCTTCCCCCCTGATGGCCGGGATTCCCCTCCACCCCCCAAATCCTATCCTTCTGACCTCAGAGCACAGCATTGTTTGGAGGAGGGATTCACTGTGGGATACAAACAGATCTTTCACAGTTGGCATCACAATGTCCAGCACCTCCTTCCTCTGTGACTTACGGCAGGCCAGTTGAAAGGGGATGTGCCTAGGCCCTTCAATCTGGAGTGTTGAGTTTCACGTTGAACCAACATGGATAATACAATCCAATGATAAAATCCACAATGAAGTGCAGTTTTTTTCGGGTTCGTCCCTTTAATTTTTAATCCCTGACTGCACAGACAATTTTTATAGCCATAGTGTTGATCAGTTGAGAGATTTTTGAATGACCTTGTCAGGCAGCTGATCGGTGGACGGCCAACGGAGATACGGGTGAAGTTTGGATTGATCTCAAGTCTGTAGCAGAATCAAGGGGAGCTTTCCTATTGGCCCGGATAATTTTTTGTCTGACAGAGTAGGGCCCATCAAGGCCAACAATCCAAACGGCACAGGGGAAGTTTCACCAGTGTGTAATTTTGCACACCAACCAGACCAACTTTCTCCCCCGGTGCAGCGCCAGCTTCCACATTTACCCACTTTCACACCAGTGTTGACATTTGTAGAGTCTCCTCCAATGGCCCCCAACAAGGTCTTATCAAACCCCTCTCTTTCAGCCAAGCAAACATGACCTTAGCAATCTTCTCCGCATGTGAACCTCTTTAGTTGCTTCTCTGGGATATAGTGAAACAGATAGCAGCTCCCAGGTTCACTAACAGCACTGTAGTATTTTTCCCTTTGATCATTGCAGGAAAAAGATTGGTCACTTCCCTCAGCTTCCATCATCACTTTGGGTCAGGTCAATCCGCCCATGAAAGAGGATGCAGGAGATGCCCCGTCCCCCCTGCACTTATCTTCAAACTCTTTGCCCCAGCCTCTCATCAACTTCCTGTGCTTTTCTTGACCTTGCTCTTATCAAAACCTTACTTGTGTTGTCTTCTGTGATAATTCCTGCATCAATCAGAGTGCTGTTGCTATTTTCTGCAGTTGGCCTTAGCCCTATGCCCTATCTTACACTAGCAAGGGCAATGTTTTGAAATTCATCATAATTTTTCTGTGCCTTAGTCCCAGGCTGCAGGCTTAGGGTCAATTTGGAAAAAAACTCAACTTCTGGAAAAAACTCATCTTCAGCACCACTTCTCCTCCAATTCCAGATCCCCATCACCATCAGCCAAAAAATATTTCACATGCTCCCTGACTGCCTTCTCTGCTGCTGCAGCAGTTTCCTCCTTGCTCATTTTGATTCTCTTTGCCTTCTTTTCCATCCCCCTGCCTTATTAATGTTCTCACCTGTCTTTTTTGTGCTCTGGCAAATTTAGGGCCACTTATTTGATGGGGTCCTTTAAATTCCAAACCTTCACTCTCTGTCCCATGATGTAGGCTAGACTTTCAAAGGAAAATTTTTCTCTCTGCTGCAGGAACAATTAATGTGGGCTTGGATCTCACAGCCCTCACAGCCGCCCACCTCACAACTTGTAATCGGGCATTGAAGTCAAAATATCAAAATTTGTCTAACTTGACAATGAAGCTCTCTTTGGCTTCAAGTTTGTCCTCCCAAGAGAAACCTTCACTGCCTGATTCCAGACCTCCTTGAGCTTGGATATGATGGTCACCTTTTCATTGATGACAGGTGGCTTGAAAAGAGCATTAGCTTTGCTCCACTTTACAAATCCGGTACCCTAGGTACCAGGGTACCTATTTTTCTTTAAATGTTTAGAAGTCTTATATATTTTATGAGTAGTTTAGAACAATACTGTATGAGAGAAAATATGAGCAGCCACGACAGAAAAATAGAAGAGGCCTATGCTGGGCTAGCTGCAATAACAAATTGATCACCAAATTTTAAAAATAACCCAAATGCAAATTGATGTAGGTTTGGGTTATCAGAATTAAACTTTTTCTTCAGATTTGTGTTCTACACAACCAAAATACATTATTTGAACACCCCTCTCCATTAATTGAAAAAAAAATATATAGTATAACCCACCTAGTGAGGCACCCTCCCGACATCAGCTGATTAAGGTTCCCGCGCACCTAAACCCCCCGCTGAGCGCGCAGCATGGCAGATGTACGTTGCAAACCAATTTTCGGTAGCGGTTATTTTTCCCCACCACCCCAGCATCAGTGTGCCTTCATTTGTTCATAAATTACCACGTATGGTATCACAAAAATGTCATAATAAGTCATTTCAAGTGTGATAGGTTGACATAGTAAAGTTTTTCTAAATGAGCACAGCACGGACGCACGTCCCGGTAACCATGGCGACGTGATGCGGCGGCCATGATGGATTTGTACCCTTTCTATCTGTATGCTTGTGTAGGATGTCCTTTGTCCTCAGTAATGACTCATGCGCATCCCCCGTCCCAACAAGCCTATACTTGAGGTTGCCACGTATATAAGGCATATCCCATACGAAAACCAAGTCAATAGCTACCATAGAACAGGAGTAAATAAGGTCTAAAGTCACGGCGAAAAAAGTGGATAAGCTCGCGCCTCTAATCCCCCCCCCCCCCCCCCTTCCTACCCGCACGGCGTGCCCACGCAGTTGCTGGGTACCGCCACTGTTGCCCCACATATCAAGCATTTGCCCCATACCATTTTCGGGCCCATTCCTTACCATAGAAGGGTGCGTCGCTGGGACTGGGCGTTGCATACATACTGGACGCATCACATCCCGCGCTGGTATCCAGCGGGTTAAAAAAAAATTTCATGCCATTATAAGGAATAATTATTATTTAGTAGTAATTTAATGTCGCATACTGTAAACGATGCATTTTTATGTTTTTATTATTTTTTTCTCCATTCTTCATTCTAGGAATTTACATCAAATTTAGACATTATATTCTAGTTTTAAAGAGTGATGTTCAGTAAAAGTTTCATTAAAATTGAGTGATATAAAGATTTTGGTTTAAAATAAGGGGTTGGCGTCCCTTAAGGGCTGAATATACGTTGAGGAAGCATATGAGCCCTGGTGATGTCCTATGATGCTATCACAGTCTTGGTAATTGATCAGTCTTCTTCAGGAAGACACCGTAAGACAGATGACAAGTTATTGACAGTGTGTCCACGTACCCATAGTGAGGGGGGGACGCCCGCCACCGACAGGAGGTAGCGCTAGAGTCATCCCCCCCCCTCGATAACAAACCTGAGCCCTTTTGGGAATGCGGGGTTTTGGGTGGGGAAAGTTGAAACTAGTTTTATGTGGGGAGCAGATTATGTGGATGGCATAAAATATATCCGGTAAAACACACTATGGGATGCCCAAAAAGGCCGAAAATACTAAACATATACAGTACCCTCTCGAGTTTCGCGCTTTGCTTTTTCTGAAGGCATAGCGCTACACCAAGAGGATTGCGAAACTCGGGTTTCTAAAAAAACACTGAAAAAATGCTTATTTTTTCCGGTAAGAGGTTGTAACGTATTTTACGGCTTATAAGACTCACTTTCTCCCCCCAAAAATACCCTAAAAATGCCCCAACCCCCTGCCCACCCAGCAGTGAATGGGTACCGGGTGTTAGCCGGGGGTTTGTGCCCCGCCTCCCGGGGTGGTGGCATTGGCCAAAGCGAGAGAAGAAAGGAGAGGAGGAGGAGGAGGAGGAGGGGACAGGCCCTACGAGCTTGAGATTGAGCTTGATTGAGAGTCACCCAGCAGATGCTATCGGTGAAGCCTTTGGTCCGGCGTTCTCCCACACACGTAGTATTCTGTTGGGAGGGAAGCAAAACTAGGTGTTTCATTTTTCCCCTCATTCCTCTCTGCATCACATTCATATGGGGTCCCCCCCTCACTGAGGGGCCCCCTGCCTCTCATTCTATCTCATGCATGCTCTCCAAGAATTCTCCAAGAATTCTTTTACACTTTCAGCCACATGACTGTCACTCAGCACACAACCCCAGCAGGTACTCCATCTGCCTATCCACATTTCTGTCTCTCATTTCTCAACATCTCGCCATTTTTTTTCACTCCGACCTCTCCTACCACTCCCTCCAACAATCTTTGTTCTAGCATATCATACCGTTCACATTCCAGCATCAAGTGCTCCAGGGTTTCATCCACTCCTGTCACACACATCACACACATCTTGCTGCCGCCATTCTTCTATCTGTACATACGACTATTTACATAGTGATACTTGATCTTGATATTACCGTAAGTTAAAAAATCTTTCTCTGCAGCGTCGAGTGGCCTAAAAACACCTACATGCTGCCCTTTAACTCTACCTACGATTGCGAGTGCACGGAGGCACAGGGGGGCGGCATGAACCTCTAATCACAAGCGTCACTAAAAAAATCCTGCCTGCCCACCAGGGGCCCAAGGGCCAACCATCACAGCCCTCGAGTGAACCTCCAGGGCCTACCACCCCCACCCCTGTAGGTCACTGCCAAAGGTGTTTGTAGGCACACACACACACACACACACAACACTGGAAGCTAAAATGTAGGAGGTTTGGAAGGTGGTTTGCTGAAGTGGATGGAAGACTTTTTGAGCAACAGAGAGATGAGAACAGTAATAAAAGATCAGAAGTCAGAATGGTGCAGTGTGATAAGTGGAGTTCCTCAAGGATCAGTATTGGCCCCAGTGATGTTCTTGCCCTATGTAAATGATATGACAGAAGGAGTAACAGTTATATGATTTTATTTCGCTGATGAGCAAAATTACTAAGAAAAGTAGAAAGTAAAGGGGAAACTGTGAGGATTTACAAAAGGATCTAATAAAATTTTCAGATGGAGTCAACTATGGGAAATGGAGTTTAATGCCAAAAATTTAAAAGTGATGGAAATGGGCAGTAGCAAAAAGAGACAGAGAGGAAAGTATTCGATGGGAAATAATGGATAATCAAAACAAAGGTCAAAAAAAGATCTGGGAGTATGGATTAAAGGACATTTGTCACCAGAGAAGATATAAACAAGATCACAGGAGATACATATCAGTTGCTGAGGAATATAAGAATGGCATTCAAATATCTGGATGAAGAGATGATTAAGAATTGATAACATCTTTGATTCAACCAAGGTTGGAATATGGGGCAGTGATTTGGTCACCACATAAAAAGAAGGATAAAAGGGAAAGATTGAGAAAATTTACAAAGAGCAGCCAAAAAATGGCTCCAAGCCTGAGAGATTTACCATATAAAGAAAGGACTTTCAAGACTAAAACTCCCAACTCTTGAAAAAAAGAAGAGAAAGGGGAGATTTTATGCAGGTATAGAGCATCAATGGGTCTGGAAAAAATTTATAGAGAAAATCTGTTTGTGTGGGACGATAGAAGTACAAGAGGTCATGAGAAGAAATTGAAAAAGGACAACATGCAAAAGGGGGTATAAAAAAATACAAATTCCCGTATAGAAGCATAGAAGCCTGGAACAACCTTGATGCAAAAGTGATTAATGCAAAGAAGTATTTAGGACTTTAAAGGGAAGCTGGATAATAGTAGATTTGGAGACGGGACAGTACGAGCATAGCTCCCTTTTTCCCGTATGTTACAAAATAGTTAAATACAACTAGGTAAATACAACACAAAAAAACGTGTATGGAGCCCAAACTTGGGAGTTAATACGCAAAAATTGGGATGGTAAGAATTTAGGACTCCTGCGCGAAACTTGGGATCGCGAAACTCGGATAGCGTGAAACTCAGGAAGGTACTGTAACTGATAAATTCTAAGCGTAAGCATACCTATTCCTGGACACTTAACTAACCTAACCTAACAAGGCATTTCCGATGATTTTTTAATGTAACCATCATTCTTAACACATAAAAAAGCATAGGAAAAGAGCCACGTCTAGCCTCATACTGAGTTACTGGGTGAAAGTACCAATATACCGAAATAAACTGATAAAGGAGGGGAAGTCAAGGATTATGTTGGGGAAGAGAGGATGATGAGGGAAAATGACGGTAGACGGAGATGAAGAGGGGATGAGGCTAGGGAAGGACGGAGGAAGGAAGGGGGGAGGAGAGTTTGATAAAGGAGAAGAGAGGGAAAGGGAGGGAAAAGGTTAATTGGTTAGCGTGATGAAGGGTAATGTTTTGTATGCCTAGCGATGACTTATTAATCATTATTATCATTATCATACTTGAGTTAAAATATGTGGTTTATCTTGGGGATCCTGGCACCAATTGCAATATTACCATTAGTTCTATTGTTGGGCTCCTGATTTTTGGCTATAGCGCGCCGACAGCGGCAACCAATAAGACGCGGTAGCCGAGGGTTGTATTATTATTATTATTATTTTTGTTGTTATATTATTGTTTATTATTATTATTATTATTATTATTATTGTTATTGTTATTGTTGTTATTATTATTATTATTGTTATTATTTTTGTTATTTTTATTATTATTATTATTATTATTATTATTATTATTATGTTATTTTTATTGTTATTATTATTATTATTATTATTATTATTATTATTGTATTATTGTTATTAGTATTAGTTTAGTATTGTAATTAGTATTATTATTATTATATTTATTGTTTTTATTATTTTTATTATTATTATTATTATTGTTCTTGTTATTGTTATTATTATTATTATTATTATTATTATTATTGTTTTATTATTATTATTATTATTATTAAATTTTTAGTATTATTATTATTATTATTATTATTATTATTATTATCATTATTATTATTATATTTTTTATTATCATTATTATTATTTGAGTGTACGAAAAATTTTGAAGAACTAATGAAGCTTTTTATTACAGACAAACCCCACACAAGAAGAGAGAAATCAGCTTTTGCAGTACATTTATAAGGTTAATGGCTACCACAGAACGAATGAAATACATTATGGAAAGAAATGGAAGCAGAAAAGGTAACCCCGTCACCTACGTTAGCTATGTTAAGGCTGCTCTTATATTTTCAGTTTTTTTTTTTCTCCTCTTTTTCTTTCCCCTACTTCTCATTTATGTAATTCATTAGTCAAGTCTTATTTACTTTTGGGCCATCCCTTAGGGCAGCGTTATTAACCTTTCCTGACCTGGGCACCTCCTGTAGTCCTGTCTAGAAGGTCCAGCACCCTAACTCTGGCTGACATCTGCTGACAGAACATAGCTAAGGAAGACCCTGACAGAGACTACAGGTGACTACAGCACTCCAGTGAAAGTACTCTCACTGAAAGTCACCATAATGAGGTTAAATTTTATCAAATAAACATAATTTCTCTGTCAAAAAGTTTCCCTCGATACTTTTGTATCCATTGCGAGGAACGCTAACATAGTAGGCCCCACCGCCATATATGCAGCATTTCCCAGCACCCCTAAAAAGGATTTTTAGCACTCCCAAGGGCTGCTAGCACCCCAGGAAAAAAAACTGCCTTAGGGGATCATCAAATTTCTTGATCAGGGTTGTTTTGATTTTAATCAAATGATTTTAATCATTTTAATCAAATGATTTTAATCAATTTTAATCAAATGATTTTAATCAATTTTAATCAAGAGTAAAAAAAATATTTTTTGAATCAGGGGGGTTTTTTATAACAAATAAGCTCATAAAACTCATATTCCATTGAACTGAATACAGTGGCACTCCCTTTATCTGACATCAATGGGACCCAAGGTGTGCCGAATACATGAAAATTCCAGATACGGGAAGGTGTACTTCTGGTGCACCCAGAAGGTGTACTCCTGGTTGCAGCCACTGGTGCACCCCGAAGGGGTACTCCTGGTTGGGAAACCACTGGTGCACCCAGAAGGTGTACTCCTGGTTGCAGCCCAATGGTGCACCCAGAAGGTGTACTCCTGGTTGCAGCCAACTGGTGCACCCAGAAGGTGTACTCCTGGTTGCAGCCAAATGGTGCACCCAGAAGGTGTACTCCTGGTTGCAGCCCCTGGTGCACCCAGAAGGTGTACTCCTGGTTGCAGCCACTGGTGCACCAGAAGGTGTACTCCTGGTTGCAGCCACTGGTGCACCCAGAAGGTGTACTCCTGGTTGCAGCCACTGGTGCACCCCGAAGGTGTACTCCTGGTTGCAGCCACTGGTGCACCCAGAAGGTGTACTCCTGGTGCAGCCACTGGTGCACCCAGAAGTGTACTCCTGGTTGCAGCCACTGGTGCACCCAGAAGGTGTAACTCCTGGTGCAGCCAATGGTGCACCCAGAAGGTGTACTCCTGGTTGCAGCCACTGGTGCACCCAGAAGGTGTACTCCTGGTTGCAGCCACTGGTGCACCCAGAAGGTGTACTCCTGGTTGCAGCCACTGGTGCACCCAGAAGGTGTACTCCTGGTTGCAGCCACTGGTGCACCCAGAAGGTGTACTCCTGGTTACAGCCACTGGTTGCACCAGTGGCTGCAAAGGAAATATTTACACCATTTCCGCAATGAAAATTTTTACATGAAAATCCGGGTAAAGTTGTATGTCCGTTACCAGGCAACAAATAATGGGCGAGGCTTGTGGTTATGTGACAACTCTTAGCATACCTACCCACACCACGCACTGACTCGGCTCGCTTCAGTGAGCCACGAGAGCTCATACAGGAAGGAGCGAAATTACATTACTTCAGAGGGACACTTTTTCCACTCGAGCCCTAACTTCGCCCGCCCATAAATCCACCCACCGTTCTCATAATGAGTCGTAAGAAGCTCAGCATGGAGGAGAAGACACGCGCTTTGACCTTATTAGAGCAGGGCATGTCATCAATTTGCGTAGCAGCTGAAATGAAGGTGTCCAGACAGGCTATCTACCTGCTCAAGCGGTCAGCTGCAATATTGCAACCTAGCATGACTCCCAAGAGGAATGAGGGCTCAGGAGGAAAAAGGAAGACCTCACCGAGGACAGATAAGATATTAAAGAGGGAAGTAAAGTCTGACCCCTCAATAACAGGGTCAGAACTGAAGAAAAAGCACCAAGAGCTTCTCCAGGACATTGCCATCCGTACCATCCAACATAGGTTGCAAAAATACCTTAATTTACCCTCGCGCCGTGCTGCCAAAAATTCTTTTTTTCAAAGTCATTTAGGATTTAAGGTGAACATATATAATATATATATATATATATATATATATATATATAATATATATATATGTATATATATATATATGTATATATACAGTCAAAACCTCGATATAAAAGGGCTAAAGGGGGGGAGGAGTGGTCCGTTAAAGCCGATTGTCCGTTATAGCGAGGGTATTTTCCAAAGGGTGGAAAAATATATGAAGAAAAAAAAATAGTGAAATAAATGAGAAATAATCACACACAACCAGATTGTGTAGCTATGTTGGGAGGTAAACAGTGACTGGCACTACATGCTGAATTTGGTCCGCTCCTACACGTGAAATAAATGAGAAATAATCTCAAACACAACCAGACTGTGTAGCTATGTTGGGAGGTAAACAGTGACTAGCGCTACATCAGGGATTTGGCACACTCGCCCACGACTGTTCGGGACTGGTATTTGGAGAGGTAGTAAGTATCCAGGCTCGCTCATTACTGCTTGGTATGCTATGAAATTTCCTTATTCTAGTTGAATGTAGACATATAATCACTTGAATTGCTATTATTCATACATATGAATAAAGATATGAAAATACTTTCAAGGCGCTCATCCACGCCTGGCAGCGCGGCCGCGGCAGCAGCAGCAGCATCATGAGACATTATAATCACCCCAAAATAGATATAAAGGAAGAAAAAGTCTCCCGTAAAGTGATGGGTTATCCCTAAAATGTTGATGCTTTCTCTCACCGTCTGGCTAGTCAAGCTCAAGCTCTAGTGAAAGGTAAACAAACTACGAGCCAGATTCAACCGTGGCTTCCAAAGGTATTGCTTATTATCATGACTAATGCTCATTATTATATATATTATATGGTTGTGAAGTGCAGTTCTATACACGTGTCACTATTTAGGTCAGTGTAGCACTGCGTGTCACCTTAGATAAGGGTGATTTAGGGTGTTGAGGTGACAGGGAGACGTAGCAGCGGCCGGGTCGTCATCGGAAAGCTTCAGATATGCACGAGCCCACGTCTTCTTTGTGATACCCACAAACTTTCCACCCCAGTCACCACCAGAAAAGTTTTACGATGACGACCCAGCCATCAACTTTTTTTTTTTTTTTTTTACATTTGTGCCTATAGCGCCTGTAGGCAGTGGTGACCTAGGACACGGATGGTAGGCCCTGGAGGTTCACTTGAGGGCTCTGATGGTTGGTCCTCGCCCGTGGTGGCGCAGGCAGGATTCTTATAGTGACGCCTGTGATTAGAGGCTCATGCCGCCCCCATGTGTTCTCCGATGCACTCGCAATCGAAGGTAGAGTTGATGGGCAGGGCATGTGGGTGTTCTTAGGCCACTCGACGGTGCAGAAAGGCTTTGTTTTCTTCGGGGATCGAACTGGGTCACCGAGAAACGCCAGTCGGAGACGCTAACCACTCCGCTACCGCCCTCCCCTCCCAAACTGCTTCGGGAGCTTGGCGACAGTCATCTGCCAACTGAGTTACTCGGCACTGAGCTTCCGGAACAGCTCAAACCATTGGAGCACTTCGTCTGTAGTGTCTACTGCCCAAAGGTCCAACTATCCTTCCTGCACTGCGATGGAGATGTTCCGCTCAAGAAACCTAGAGGGTGAGATGCTGCCGCAACTCGTGCTGCATTAATGCCGCATACCACGCGCACAAATTATATAGCAATGCGTGACAGGTCCTACGTGACCAGCTGTCCTATTCTTCCTCCAATTGATCAAAGTGGCTGGAGTCTAGAAAAGGGGAGTCTACGTTCCGGTGAGGTGTCTGACGCTACCTGCCCCCCGAGCTGTGCTTGAACTGACGAAGTGTTCGGTAAAGCTGGATGTAGAGGAAGGTGTAGTTGTTGTAAGAATGGCCTTCCGTGCACTCCACTGTGCAAATGCTATGGCGGTGATGCTCAAAATTTCCCCCAAGAATGCCGGACACGTCAACGACGATGAAGATGATGTTGAGTGTTAACCAAAGACATGTAGCATTTTGACATGTAGCATAGCTATTCTTGTTGTTATAGCTTTTCTTAGTTTTTTTAGGTAGTTTTGTTTGTAATGGTTTCTTGTTCTAGTCGATATAGCATGATTGTTATTCGATTGATGTTATCTTATCTATCTACGATGTAGTGTGGACTACAGTTTTGGCGATATAGCTGTATTCTTTTATCTGGTCAGTTATCATGGTTATGTGTGTCACATGAACCATTTTGTTGTTCTTGTTTCGAATATTTGCAGTATATGAGTGATGTGAAACAATATGTATCTCTTGTCAACACTAGTTAACATTTTTGCTTTTACATTGTGCAATATTGGCAAGCTAGCTGTATTATTTTATCTGGTCAGTTGTGTTTGTGACACAAAGTTATAAGGGTTATAGTGTACGTTGCTGAAGATTGCTGCTGCACTTTTCCTCCTCCAGGCTGCAGTACAGAGAGTTATTTGGATGACATACCCCTGCTCTGATATCACTATTGTTTAGTGTCCGAGCAGTTAATTGTTTGGTTCATATTATTTGGCTGCTAGCCAGTTATTGCCACTTTTGTGTTGTGGAAATATATTCGGAGTATCATACTCCTTGACTTTTCTGCCCCACCATTCTGAAGATTGATAATATTAATTGATAGCCACCTCGGCCCTGACATATTTACTTGTCTCAATATCTGTCATTAAATCTTTTTCACACCTACACTTCTTCTTTTTCAAATATTCTTTTACACCTACATATGTACACATCCATACTACCTCAGTTTGTTTGTCCAATTTTTTTTCAGGTGTGTTCAGGAAGGTCGTGGCAGTCACTGAAGGAACACTTTCGCCGCTATATTAAAGATCGCCTTTGCCAGTTTCCCAGCTACCTCACCGATGGACTTCAACCTGCATCCAAACAGTAAGCCTTTCTTCAAGTCTGCCATTAGTACTATAATCTTTTCTTTATTACAGTGGTCCCTCACATTTGGCAATTTAATTAGTCTAGCCAAACCAACGGCAAAAGTGAATTTTGCCAAACGCGAATAGTACTTTCAATGGGAAAATAATCCATTAGTCTTTGATGAGGCCCGAGTTCACCCTTTTGACCTCCATTTTCGTACTTTAACTGCTTAAAAGCAAAAACATTATACATGAAACATTAGCAACAATACAAAAGACAATAGATAATAGATAACAGATGTTATTTATCATGAATTATTTAGAGTTAGGCCTGGTGAGAAGAGTGAGTGTGGTGGTTGTGTAGGCGGTGGTGGTTGTGGCTGTGTTTACCTTTCCTCCGCTCTGGTTTCTTCGCTTATTTGCCCTTGTCCTTATCGTCCCCTGGCTTCCTTGAACCACCACCAGTACTTGTAGTCTTAGCGCAAAACGCCAAAGATACCGTCACTTTAGCAAAAAACAGCGCAGTCGTCAAGATGGCTGCCGGGAAGATAACAAACACCAACATGGCTGCTTGCAGGCGGTGCACTCTGGGCCAACGTCATTCTGTGACGTCAGCATTTTGGGCCTGACGTCATTCCTTGACGTCAGCGCGCGTCTCGTCAAAAGTGAATTTGAAGCACCAAATTCGGATTCTGGTACCATATCCAACCTATCGCCAATACACACAAACCTCGATTTCCCGGACCTCGATTTCCCGGATATCAGATTTGCCGGACAAAATCTGAGGTCCGGGGATAGGTCAGTCTCGGACAATTTTTTTTTTTTTTTTTACGTTGAAATGCCTGGTCCTGTTCGTAAATTGACCAAGTTGTCCGGGGGTCCGAGCATCTCCTGTCACCCCTGGGCAGTGTTCGCGCCTCCCGCCAGGTGGCAGCATGCTCAGCGGTCGTATTGTTTACATTTGGGCACACAACATTCACGGTTCACCTGCACAGCCTCCGTCAGTCACCTGACTCCCACTGCCCCTGGTGCAAGAACATTTCTGAGACTATTGAACACTTTCTGCTGCCTCCCGCCAGGTGGCAGCATGCTCAGCGGTCGTATTGTTTACATTTGGGCACACGACACTCATGGTTCACCTGCGCAGCCTCCGTTAGTCCCCTGACCCCCACTGCCCCTGGTGCAGGAACGTCTCTTGAGACTATTGAACACTTTCTGCTGCCTCCCGCCAGGTGGCTGCATGCTCAGTGGACGTAAAAGTCCGCGGCGGGGTAGTTGATATTGTCGGTTGCCGGACAGTAAATACTAGAGTAGGAAAAAACGTCCGGGGGTGGGTAATGGCAGGATTTTTTTTTTTTTTTTTTTTCTTTTTTTTTTTTTTTTTTTTTTTTTACTCGCGTTCCCGGCTTTTGCGTTCCGACCAGTGCTCCCCCCATTAGTCCGGAATCGGGGTTTTGTGTGTACTATATTTCCAAGCAAAAACTCGCCAAAATGCAAGGGCCCCGTGTATGTTTTTTTTTACTGGAAAATTTTTTAATTTATCCAAAAGACAGTTGTTTAAAAATCCTCGTTTACTGTCTTTTGTAATAGAAAAGTATTGTTAGAAATTTTTTGGCGGGGTCCACCCCCATTTTTTGTGGTGAGGGATATCCGGGAAATCCCCACCGGCCATTTTTTTCACCCCCACTCATGTCTTTTTTTGGCCCCAAGTTATACGGTTTTATTTCTCGTTTTTTTTCTCATTCTTTTTGCAACTCTATTACTCGTACTATTCTCAGGCTTTTATTTCCCCGGCATCGGTTAGCACAGTAGAATACAAAGTTAGAAAGAAACCAACCGGTTTTTATAAGCCCAAAACAATGAGCGGGAGGTGGATAATCCTCCTTTTAACAAATTTTGCAACACGGCCTTTTAAATAAAACAAAACTACCCTCAGATGAGTGGGGGGCTACCCTAAATTGCCATATCATTTTTTTGCCCGGCCCCTTTTCAGACTCTAAAAGGGGGTTTAAAACCCTTTTTTTAAAAATTTCCCACGTCACCGAAAGTTCTAAATCGGTGGCGTGACTGTAAAGGAAAAGAGGGGAAAATTAAAAAAGGAAAAAAAATTGAATCCAAAATTGGTGAATTTTAAATAAAAATTTCCGAAGTATTCACAAAAAAATCAAAATTCAGCGAAAACCCCAAAGAATGAAAAATCTGAAGGGTGAAAAAAATATAAAATTGAGGAAATTTGTGTTTGGGACTTTAGGTCTCCTATTTAAGACCAAGGTCCCCTGTTTGGAGGGGTATAGATGAAAAAGTACAGTTGTTCATGCGTTGGCGAGACATTTTAGATCTTGGAAAATTTTAAAACCCTTGGTAGAGAGTCCATTGTGGCGGGGGCCTTCAAGAAGTCTTACGGCGGGTTTTGGGATACCCCCGGGTTATGGACTCGCTCGCGGGAGTATTTGGCATTGCGGGACCTGTGGAGGGGGGACAAAGTGGATCTTCAATCCGTGATCCCTTTTTTACTTTTGGTTGTGAGACAGGACACAAATGCGACTTGAAGAGACTAATCGATCCCTTTTGGTAATCCCGTAAAGGCGGCGTATAAACTCCCCCGGGTACAGTCACCCCAAGATTATTTCCCCAAGTTTACGGGTTAGGCCTAGACTTGCCGTATAAGTCTGCCCCAAAAATACGGTAGGCTACTTGTAGGCCAAAGCTTGAATGTGGATAGGCTACGGTACGGTATACGGTAACCTGTCGCAAAAACACAACGCCACACCACTTATATGAAGATATGAATCTTTACTATTTGTCCGCCTCTTGTTTTCACTTGAAAAATAGCATAGTCCCCTGATAGCACCACCTACATGCTGTATATTATAGTAAAACACAGTAGTACCCAGGACTGGACTGCAGTTATCGGTGCCCTCCGCTAATTGCATTCGCCACTGTTTACAATCTGTATCAGCTGTTGGAAACAGCTGTGGGTGGAACTGCCGCTAAAACGTCTTTAAAGTTGTTGCTGTTGCTCTGAAAGTGGCGCATATTGTAGTTGTCTGACTGGAGTTACGGTAAGTGGTGTAGAGCGATTGTCAGTAGTGCTGATCCACTTGTTTGCCACTCAGTGGTACAGGTTCTTATTTTATCCTTGTTGATAAGTCGACCCCTAGTTATGGAGAGATTTTTTCAGGCTCAAAGAGTCGACTTGTACGCCGCCATTTACGGTAAGTGTCTTCGCATAATCATGGGGTATCGCTGGGATGATTATGTGTCAAATCAGCGATTGCACTGTGAGACTGAATCGAGGCCTATTACCTGCATAGTCTGTCAGCGCCAACTTGGGCTATATGGGCATGCGGCACGCTACCCTGAAACCAATCCTTCCCATCGGGTTGCAACTGTAAGAGACAATCCGGCGTGGAGGAGGCCAAGGGGGCGCCCACAAGGCTCGTGGCTGGGGCAAGTTGATGTTTCCTGTCGAGAGTTGCTTGGTATGGGAAGGGAGCCTGCATGGGAACTCTCATGGAGACCCCCATGGAGTGGCGTCGTAGGGAAGGCGAGGCAACGCACCCTTCGGCGTATGCCCCCAATGATTGATTGATTGATTGCATATGGTATGAACAGAATTAGTAATTGGTGAAAATGTAATTAATATTTATGTTGAAGATTTGGTATGTATTGTAAGATAGAAAGAATGAATTGTAGATTGGTGGAGACGATGAAGTGCAACATCTTGAAATGGTTTTGGCACTTTGAAAATTTTTGTAAGAACAAGAGAACAATAAGTGGAATTCATGCAATAAGAGCATATCTTTGCTAAATAAGAGGAAAGAGTGTTGGGATATGACAGACAGAGAGGGCGAGTTCGATCAAATGCCATGGCGCTCTCCTGTGGAGTGGAGGTCCCACTTTTCTGTGTTCGGCTGTGTTGTAAAGTATTTTTTTAAGTTAAGATTTTTGAATTTTTCCAAGAAACCATATTTTGAGAAAGAGAGAGAGAGAGAGAGGGATATATATATATATATAGTCAAACCTCGGGTTTTGAACGTCTCCCTTTTCGAACAAATCGGTTCACGAACAGAATTTCAAACTTATAATTGCACCGGTTGCCGTACAAGTTTTTTTTTTTTTTTTTTTTTCGTTACAAATAACTGGCCAAGGGCACAAAAAAAAGAGGTAACACAAAGCCCACTTAGTTGCCAGTCCCTATAAAGAACACAGTAAGAGAATAAAGAAAGTTATGATGAAAAAAATGTTATAATATAATATTACATTGTATTTATAGGCATTTTTGTGCATGAAGTACAGCTAAAAGGGTAAACAAAGGTCTTTATTTTGGGGGTCAGGAACGGTTAATCCATTTTATATTGCTTCTTATGGAAAAATGTGTTTCGGTTTTAGAACAACTTTTTGGAACGAATTATGTTCGAAAACAGAGGGCGTCTGTATATATATATATAATACTAATAATACGTGAGTGGAGATGAGGTACATTGACAGATGTAATTGGAGCTTTGACCCCTTGTGACTACCCCATTAGGAAGGCATTCAAAACAGGTGTAGATTAGAGCAGACCACTATAGTCCTATTATTATCACCAGCCCCACTAACCATTGTCTTCACTCCTCTGTTTCAGGGCGGGTAAAAGAAAAGAGAAGGTGCAAAATGAAAATGAAGATGGATCAGTATGCCAGCACCAAAATGATGCAGAGGGAATGGTAATATCAAATGATTCTTCTCAGTCCCATGCAGTTAAAGAAGAGATACTGGAAAGAAATGAGTCAGATATAATAGAAAATGAATCAGGAATGGGTAGTCCCAGCCTCCTTCCTGCACATTCCAACTTTGAGAGGCAATCTATTCCTCAAGAAAGTCAAGGTTTCGGTGTTGGTCAATTGTTTCCCATGGTGCTCGAAGCAGATGTTAGTAACAGCAGGAGCAATAAAGGCCAGCAACTTCAGGAGGAACAACAAGAATCTGCCTCATCCATTGAACTTCTGGATCCTGAAGAAAATATATATAGTGTAGATAACGCAGAGTCTCAGCTCCATATTTCTACCAATAACAGCAACAACTCAGATCACCTACTCTCTCCTTCCAGCCAGCAGGAGCAGCAAGCACCCCTCACAGTACCTTCCCTCATTCCGATCTCAGAGGTCATTGAAGAGACTAATCTACAGAGCCTTACAATGAACGATGACACCCCAGAGGCTGCTTTGTGTGCCAACAGTATTTCTTTGGATCACATGAGAGTTAGATGTTCTCCCAGCCAAAGTGTGACCAGGGAGAGAAGCAAAACAAGGGAAGGTAATGTCAGTAAAGAAAATGAAGAAATGGAAGTGATGGCAGGAGTTTTGGGGAAAGAGATGCAAGTGTCCTCACTGGAAATAGAACGCAATGCCATAAATACATCTACAAGGACAACAAATAATTGCTTACCAAAGGGAGAACTGACTTCAAAGATGCCTCTCTCCTTTGCAACATCAGGAGGGAGGAGGATCCATGACGAAGAAGAGGAGGAGGAGGAGGAAGAAGCTGAGGAATTAGAAGACAAAGAAGGCAAAGAACATATTGATGAGGAAGAGGAGGAGGAGGAAGAAGCTGAGGAATTAGAAGACAAAGAACATATTGATGAGGAAGAGGAAGAGGAGGAAGACATGGAGCAAGAAAAGGAACAAAAGAAAAAGAGGAGCAGGTCTTGCCATCCACCATTCAGACAGGTACTGAATCAAAGTTTTAGTTATTTATATGCAGATGTTGCATCCAAGGAGTAAGGTAATCTTTTGTGGCCTTGTAGCTGTGCCTAGTGTCATTCAGATTGGCTTTGAATTCCTTGCTTGCACTACTTGCACCTCCATTTCATTTCATAATTTTTTCCCGTTGTCTTTCTTGTTTTATGTTCCTACTTTTTGTTCTGTCCCTTATGAGCATGAGGCCTTAGTCTGATCATAGAAATTCCTTCCTTCCTGCTTAAACATTATGATTTAATATCACCCCTGTGAGGTGATGGAACACTGCCCTGCAAATATAGTCCATGTTTTACGCTTACAACAACTGTCTGGAGATTAAGTCACGTAGCAGCATTCAGAGAATAACGTGGGAGAGTAATTGCGGAAATTATCCACCAACCACCCTCTCAATTAGAGAGAACTGAAACTTGAGAAATGCCAGTGGTCGCTGGCAGTTTTAACTCAAAGGTTGGTCTACTGTGTTTTGGCTCCGCGACTAATATTTTTCATAAATTAATTTCGCGATAAACATTGATGCACCGCATCTGAATACCAAAAAATATAGTTCTTCTGTTGTTCTACTAATTATATGGATGACATTCATTACGATGGAACGTTCTATAATAGCAATTTAATGCAAATTACTCGCCTCGAGTAGCAAAGCTTAATATATTTTTAATATATATATATATATATATATATATAATTATTATTATATATATATATATATATATATATATATATATATATATATATATATGAATTAATAGTTAATCATAGATTTTAAGTCTTTTACCCTTTTTTTTCATTTAGCAGACTGAGGTGATAACCAGAAGGAAGGACACAACTCAACTTGCTCTTCCAGTGATGAAAATGATTCCCCAGAGCCAAAACAGCAACCATATGTTTGTAAGAAAATGAAAAAACCTTTGCCCAAACAAACCAGGTGAGTAATGGTATCCTTATTATATCTTCAGTATTGTTCTAACTCACATAATCTCATCTACTCTGATGCCTGTTCCTCTGAATTTCCTCAAAAGATTGGTCACAACAGTAGAATATCCATTCACATTTGTCTATATATACCCACCTAAATTACTTATATATTTATAAAAAAAAAACAAGACATTAAAGCAAAATATTGAAGAAAAAATTTGGGAAAGAATGATTATATATATATATATAATATATATATATATATATATATATATATATATATATATATATATATATATATATATATATATATATATATAATATATATATATACATACAGGGAGGTCCCGTTATACGAGCATTCGATATACGAGAATCCGATGATACGAGATGTGTAAATTAGGGTCTATTTTCAATATACGAGATCGAAAATCCAATGTTACGACATTCAATCGGGTGAGTAAAGTTACCAAGTTATTTACTAAAGTAAATTACAAGTTATTTACTAAAATTATAAACATTTACTGACTATATGATTTTACCTAAGGTTGGACGATAATCAATCTGAAAATAACGTGCAGACTGGCCAACGACTGCTCGAGACTGGTATTAGCAGAGGTAGGAAGTCTCCAGGCTCGCTTATTATTGTTTGGTATGCTATAAAATATCATTTCTCTAGGTGAATGTAGACATATGATTGCATTTGGATGGATATCATTCATATATATGAGAAAAGAGATGAAATACAAGCAAGGGACTCATCCACGTTTGGCAGCGCGGCCTTTGGCAGCAACAGCAGCAGCAGCATGAGCCAGCCCATGAAGCCCGTGAGGTGGATATCAACACCACTAGACCAAGGGAGATAGATGTCTTTGGTAATATTTAGTAGGGGAGCGAGAACCCCTGGAGGAATCCTATGATCCCTGGTGATATCCTATGGTGCTATCACAGGCATGGGAGCTGACTGTCTTCTTCAGGAAGGCACAGGTGAGGCAGATGACGGCGGGTTTTTACTCAAAAGTTTTGAGTGGCGGCTGGCCGCTGGAGCCGCCACCTCCTCCGCCACTGTAGGTTTGGGCAGGCTTAAACGTCTTATTACTCGTTATTATACAACTTAGTGATTATGGTGAGATGTTATATACACGTGTCATTACCTAAATCAATGTAGCACCGTGTGTCACCTTAAATAAGGGTGATTTAAAGATGTTATGATGAGGTGACTGCTGGGGCAGTGAGTGACGGAGAAATTCTTGCCGCGGCCCCACCGCCCCATAACACAAATATTCACTATTTCAACCCACATACACACCTTCTAACACCAAAACACTAGCAACACAGGCTTTTTACTTATATATCTTACTATCTGATACATTAAAACTCCTTAAAACGCAAGCATTCCGAATAAAACGAGAATTAGTTTGGGATGACGGGGACAGAGGGCGGAGAGGCAGTCTGGCATGCCATTCTTGCCGGAAATATGTCTCGCTGACTTGTGATTGGTCGAGAAGTTTTAAAAACAGTTTGTCATTGGCTGGTGACTGATGATGAGCTTGATGACATCATTTATGTTTTATGTTTAATTAATGTGCAGATATGTTATTTTGTTTGCTATTTTCTCTTTCAGAATGGTTTTTCTACAGAATAGGTAGTACAGTGTAGGTAATATAGACGCTGTGTGTATGTTGTGTTTGCTATAGTTTATTTTAGCTTGAAAAACTGTCTTTTTTTTTTTTTTTTTTTTTAATTCATGGGGTCCTGGAACCAAACCTATATTTTACCATTAGTTATGTGTTTCGTTATACGAGATTTCGCTTTACGAGTATGCCAGGTGGAACCTAACTGCTCGTATCTTCGGGACCTCCCTGTATATATATATATATATATATATATATATATATATATATATATATATATATACAACCCTCGTTTTCCCGGACCTCCATTTCCCGGATATCGGATTTGCCGGACAAAATCCGAGTCTGGGATATGTCAGAGTCCCGGACAAATGCCTGGTCCCAGTCCATAAATCAACAAAGTTTTCCGCGGTCCGAGCGTCACCTGTCACCCCTGGTCAGTGTCCGCGCCTCCCGCCAGGTGGCAGCATGCTCAGCGGTCGTATTGTTTACATATGGGCACAAGACACTCACGGTTCACCTGCACAGCCTCCGTTAGTCCCCTGACCCCCACTGCCCCTGGTGCAGGAACGTCTCTGAGACTATTAAACACTTTCTGCTGCAGTGTCCGCGCTTCCACTCCCACCTTGTAGTGCTACGCTCTCAACTCCTCAACCTGAACGTCACCACCTTTGACCTGCCCACCCTGCTGGCGGCGGCTGGCCTCCCGCCAGGTGGCAGCTTCTTCTTCTTGTGACCTTTGTCGCTTAGTATCGCTTTATAGATCCTCTTCCACTATGTCTCCTTCGCTAACAAAACTTGTTAACTCTTCCCCTGTTTATTTCACTTGGGAAAGACATTTTGATCAGTTTTCAATCCTTTGATTATCATCCTAATTCATTGTTTCTTTTGTGTTCTGATCTCCCAGCACTGCGTTAGGAACACTTTGGTGAGCTTTACAATACTTTGTTTAATTTCTGTCCCCATACAGCCCTAACACCGTACACAGGGCCCCGTCTTTCTGCTCTAGCCTCCTGTCCCACTCCTCTCTGCCTAGGACTGTTACTATTGACATTTGACATTATAAGCCTTTCCCTCTGACTCCACTATACTTGTTGCATGCTCAGCGGTTGTATTGTTTACATTTGGGCACAAGATACTCACGGTTCACCTGCACTGCCTCCGTCAGTCCCCTGGCCCCCACTGACCCTGGTGCAGGAACGTCTCTGAAACTATTGAACACTTTCTGCTGCAGTGTCCGCGCTTCCACTCCCACCGTGTAGTGCTACGCTCTCAACTCCTCACCCTCAACGTCGCCACCTGTGACCTGCCCACCCTGCTGGCGGCGGCTGGCGTCCACCCCTCCCGGCAACACGCTGTCATCCGCCTCACCTGTGCCTTCCTGAGGAAGACAGGTCAACTACAACGCCTGTGATAGCATCATAGGACATCACCAGGGCTCATAGTGTTCCCCAAGGAATCCTCACAGCCCTCAAAACTACAACAAAGTGACGTAAAAGTCCGCGGCGGGGTAGTTGATATTGGCGGTTGCCGGACAGTAAATACTAGAGTAGGATAAACGTCCAGGGGTGGGTAATGGCCTCGGACTGTTGCAATTCCAGGATGTTTGCGGTTCCCGGACCAGTGCTCCCCCCTATTAGTCCGGGAACGAGGGTTGTGTGTACAGGAAAACCTCGTTTATCCGGCACCCTCGGATAACTCATTTTGCCGTTGTTTTGAGAGTTACTCTTATGGAATCGGCCAAAATCCCAATCTTTTTTTTTCTTACATCACAAGGAACTGGCCAAGGACACAACAAAAATGGGTAACACAAAGCCCGCTTAGTTGCCAGTCCCTATAAAGAAGACAGTAAGAATAAAATAAAAAAGAGGGGTGAGCCAATTTAGTTCGGGAGGTGTCTTGTTACTCTTCTTTTGAAAAGATGTAAGTCATAGGAAAGTGGAAAAATAGAAACAGGAAGAGTTCCAGAGTTTACCAGTGAAAGGGATGAAAGGGTTGCTGTTACGTCCCCAGCCACACTTCACCACACTGCAGCTCCTTGCTGCAAAAACATGCACAGTAAATATTGTGCAATACCTATCTATGTGCCTTACTTCTCTCTTAAGAGAAGTTTCTCCCGGGCCGGCTGGTTGGTAACTAGATTTGCACTCCCCACACCTCACTCTCACTATCACAACCACACCTCACTCTCACAACCAGACCTCACTCTCACAACCAGACCTCACTCTCACAACCAGACCTCACCCTCCATATTACAC
>JACEEZ010024723.1:23526-33526 GCA_016584305.1 Chionoecetes opilio
CCACTATACCATCAACTCATCTCTCACAACCCGCACTCTCCACTTCTCTCACAACCACACCTCACTCTCACAACCACACCTCACTCTCACAACCAGACCTCACTCTCACAACCAGACCTCACTCTCACAACCAGACCTCACTCTCACAACCAGACCTCACTCTCACAACCAGACCTCACTCTCACAACCAGACCTCACTCTCACAACCAGACCTCACTCTCACAACCAGACCTCACTCTCACAACCAGACTACTCTCACAACCAGACCTACTCTCACAACCAGACCTCACTCTCACAACCAGACCTCACTCTCACAACCACCAGGCAAATATTGACACTTCTCTATTTAACATATTATATATTTACACAATCATATATATACATAAACAAAGAAATAAATCTAACATAGCCCTTTTGATGTCTCAAACATCAATTCATATCATCACACACCATCAGGCTTACACGCCGGTCAACACGTACACAAACCACACACCAGGCTACACGCCTCCACACAACCAGCTGTTGCTCACACCATCAGCTTACACGCCAGTCAACACGTACACAAACCACACACCATCAGCTGAGCTGCTGCTCACGCCATACACCTCCAACACACACACACCTTACACCATCAGTCAATCATACACCAAGTCAATCATACACCAAGTCAATCACCAACTCAAGCACACACCCAACACACAATATACTTCCCTTGTACCACTCAGTACAACACGTGGCCTATCCACGGAGCTTCCACCGCCAGCTCCTAACACACCAGCTGTCCACCCGAAAAGAGAACTTCGCTCCACCCGCTCTCCCTCTCATCAACACGCTCGCTTAATTTACGGGACCACAAACATATGACTCCACAGAAAATGTTTTTAGGGGTGACTAAGGGTAACATGAGCCACCCTGGGGTCAAGTGCATATTAACTAGTCATAGTTGTGTATTGAAGGGCATATTCGTTTTGCCTGGCTCAACACTTAGTTTAGGAGCTATGGTGAGCCAAATTTCCGACATGTGCAAATTTTCCTCAATTTTGCCTGTAAGTGGTCTTGTTTGAAAGAGTGATGCACAAAAACTGAATGTTGAGCCAGTTTGTGGTCACGTGCAAGTTTGGCTCACCATATCTCCCAAACTAAGTATTGAGCCAGGCAAAACGAATATGCCCTTCAATACACACTTATAACTAGTTAATATGCGCTTGACCCCAGGGTGGCTCAGCATTCAGTTTTTGTGCATCACCTTTTCAAACATGACCACCATCAGGTAAAAATGATGAAAAAAATACATGTCGAAAGTTTGGCTCACCATAGCTCCTAAACTAAGTGAGTCGCTCACTCGCAGATTGTCCTAAGCGCCACCTCGGCCATTTCACGTTTTAGTTTTCAAGTTCTTGCCCCATCCCTCCTCTTTCTGGAGCCGTAGTCGGGAGCTGTATTTGAGAATGGCAACATGGTCGAAAGTCGCATCAAGTAATCGTGTCACCATTGCAGATCCGGTTGCAAAGCGGGTGCATAAACATATTGCATCATTCCCCAGCGTTACCAGCCATTACAGTAAAGCAAAATCGCCCAATTTGCGGTATCTAGATCCAGCGTTGAGTGTAAACAAGATGTACCACCTGTACTCCGACTTGATGGTTGAGATTATCCTAACGACACCAAAGTAAAGGAAAGCTATTACCGGAAAGTTTTCAAGTGTAAAGAAATTTCCTTCTCACCACCAAATACTGATACTTGCTCGTTCTGTGACCTAACTAAAAACACTTTGAAACATTCCGGTAGTGACGCAGAGAAGGCAACCTTGCAGCGATAACTTGATGCACACCTGGCGTTGGCACGGCAGGCACAAACACTAATGAAGACTCTGGGGCGGTACAATCAATCAATCATTGGGGGCATACGCCGGGGGGCGCGTCGCCTCGCCCACTCTACGACGCCACTCCCGGGGGTCCCCACGCGCGAGTTCCCATGCAGGCTCCTTTCCCATACCAAGCAGCTCTCGACAAGAAACATCAACTTGCCCCAGCCACGAGCCTTGTGGGCGCCCCCTTGGCCTCCTCCACGCCGGATTGTCTCCTAAAGATACAACCCGATGGGAAGGATCGGCTTCAGGGTAGCGTGCCACATGCCCATATAGCCGAAGTTGGCGCTGACGGACTATGCAGGTAATAGGCCTCGATTCAGTCTCACGGTGCAATCGCTGATATGACACGTAATCATCCCAGCGATACCCCATGATTCTGCGAAGACACTTATTACCAAAGGCATTGATTCGTCTCTTCAAGTCACTATTTAGTGTCCATGTCTCGCAACCATAGAGTAAGACAGGATCACACAAGCGATTTGAAGATCCGATCTTTGTCCTCCTGCACAGGTACCGACAACGCCAAATACTCCCGCTGAGCGAGTCCATAACACCGTGGGCTATGCCAATCCGCCGTAAGACTTCTTGACGTGACCCGCCGTCATTATGGACTGCGCTACCAAGGTATGTAAAACTTTCCAAGATCTCAATGTCCACGCCACACGCATGAACAGACTGTACTGCTTCAACTAGTAAGTCTCCAAATATCTGGATCTTGGTCTTGAGCCAGGAGACCTCAAGTCCCAAAGGCTTTGCCTCCTCGTGCAGCGCCTCGAGAGCCATCACCAGGACCTCCAGCGACTCAGCAAAGATTACTGCATCATCGGCAAAAACAAAATCAGTGATCTTGGTGTTGCCGACGGATGCTCCACAATCACTTTGATCTACAACCTTGTCCAATACCCAGTCCATACAAGCGTTGAAAAGTGATGGGGCAAGGACGCACCCTTGCCTCACTCCTGTATTCACAGGAAAGAAGCTGGATACACCTGCCCCACACTTCACAGCACTCTCAGTCCCAGAATACACACCAGTTATCAAACCAATAGTCCTTGCAGGAATCTCTCGAAGTCGCAGAAGATCCCAGAGTGACTCAGGATGCCACTGAGTCAAACGCCTTCTTGAGATCAAACATAGGCTGCAAGCATCCCTGTCGAAACTCACGTCGGCGTTCCACCAGGACACGAAGCGCTAGGATACGGTCCGTTGTTGACTTACCAGGCGTGAACCCAGACTGCTGAGGTCTCTGATGCTTCACCAGATGACTGCGAATTCGTGTCAGCAATAGATGGGGAAGCACCTTGCCTGGTACGCTGAGCAGTGTAATACCGCGGTAATTGTTGCAGTCCTGACGGTCCCGTTTCCCTTTCCAGATAGGGACGACCAGCCCCCTTTTCCAGTCAGGAGGAATGGTACCTGATTGCCACACGGCAGTCAAGGACAGCATGCAACCCGCGGATCATGGCCTCACCCCCAGCTTTGAGGAGCTCCGCACTGATATTACAAACACCAGCTGCCTTTCCACCTTCAACCTTGCTACAGCCTCTCTGACTTCGTCAAGAGAGGGTGCGGTTTCGTCAATGGGAGGATCGGCATCCACTGCCTGTAACCAGTGGTGTGAAGCTGCTCAGTTGGAGGGTCCACCATGAACAACTGCCCAAAGTAACTCAGCCCAACGAGCCATCTGCCATCCATGTCCGACACGAGGCGCCCATCTGCTGTTCGAATAGCACTCGCCCGAGAAGGAGACACTTGGAACGGAGCTTCTTCAGGGCTCGGTAGGCGGGTCGGAGGTCATTAGCGTTCAACATGACCCTCGACATCCTCAGCGAGACTCCTGACAAAACCTCTCCTTGTCTCTCCTCAGGAGGGTTCTAGTCCGGCGTGACAGAGCCCTGTGCTGGTCCTGGTTCCCAGCCAGCCTGGCAGCGCGACTCTCCTCGATTTTCTCCAGCGTCTCCGTAGAGACAAAACCACGCCTTGACCTCGGGCGCTCCCCAATACACTCCTTGGCAGCCTGTAGAGTTTCACGTTGAAGGTATCCCACAGTTCTACAGGATCCCGAGAGCACCGAGCACATCAAACCGATTTGAGACTGCACCGCATACTCATGAGCACATGTCAAGTCCTTCAGTTTCTCAAGATGAAACACAGTATGGTTACCTCTTGAGATTCTTCTGGACTTGACATGAAGCTTAAGTGTAGCAACAACAAGTCTGTGATCTGTTCCAAAGAACTCAGCACTCCGATAAACCCTGCAGTTCTGGAGGATCCTCCAACGAGTACTAACGAGGATGTGGTCGATCTCCTTAGCTACCCCTCCGGCATTACTATACCATGTCCAGCGGTGCAGCTCTGGTCTCTGATACCAAGAACCTGCAATTCTCAACCTTCTGGACCTTGCAAAGCTCAGAAGCAGAGAACTGTTGGTGTTTCTGGTACCGGAGCCATGGGGACCAACACACAACTCGTAGCCATCTCTCACAGTGCCAGTAGTAGCATTGAAGTACATTGTACATTACTAGTAGCATTGAAGTAGGCAAGACAGGGACAATGATACTCGTGTCATTGCCATGGACCTCCAACAGACACAGCCAATACCTCGTCTCAGCACTAATGTTGCCTACTATAAGAGGAAAGTATGGCTGTATAATTTCTGCATATCAAACCTCAAGACCGGTGAAAACCAGTTCTTCGTGTGGGATGATGTGACAGGTGGGCGTGGCTCGGTCGAGATGGGTTCGTGCTTCAAGAAGTGGATCAAGAATGAAGTATTGCTTCGTGGTGATTTTGGCAAACTTGTAATATTCAGTGACAATTGTGGTGGACAGAATAAAAACATTAATATCATGCTTTCCCATCTCTACGAACTGCACAGTCGCCGTATTCAGGAAGTGGTCCATTATTTCCTCATCCCAGGACATAGTTACATGTCGTGTGACAGGGCTTTTGGGAACATAGAAAAGCGCTTCAGGGGGGAGGGGAACATCTATGATTTTCAACACTATGTCAAGGTGATTCATCGTTCGGTCCACGCAGGTAACAAGGTTATTCCCATGGTGAGAGAGGACTTTTTGAACTTAGACCTGTTGCAAGGTGTCATAACCCACCGTACACCAGCCAAACCACTCCTATTCTCTGAATGTCGCCGATTCTGCTTTACTCTGAAATATAGAGAGGGGTATCAGCTGTCTCGAGGCTACGATGGTCCTCTGCATATTCTCAGGCTTATGCCAGGTCAAGCCAAGTATGCTCCATCGGCCTTTAACGTGTCACGAGTGCCACTCACCCCCAAGTACCCAGCTCCCATCAAACTTCAAGCTGACAAACTCAAGGACGTCCAAGAACTTCTATCCTACATTCCGCCAAGCCACTCGGAGTATTACAAGGAACTTTTTCGTGGGCAGACGGACCTCAGTAGAGCAGCTAGACCAGCCTTGGACACCAACTCTGACTCCTCTGATATTGACGACAACCTGCAAGACTATACAGATGACAGTGACAGCGACAGCGACACTGCCTGACTACTCGGTGAGTATGAATATAAAAATGTAACAATAGAATAGAGTAATAATGCATTTTATTATGTTATTATGTTCATTTAAATTATGTTTTTATTATCTTACCATACTCTTCCATGTCTTATTATTATTCACTGATAATATTATTTATGTTTTATTGTTATACATTTGCATTTTCTCAACGTTTCTACATTATTGAATTTATATGGGGTTATAAAATTATGGGATTTTTTCATTCACACTCTCGTTATTATTAATTACAAGCAATGTATTATTCATTTTTTGTGGTAAATGGCTAGATACTAATTTTCCGAACATTTTGATAACACTGTCACCTCTCTCCTTAATCGGGTCTGATAGTTACAGCGTTTTATAAGTCGCCAAACTTCAGACGCGATTTACTTTTACTTTTATTTTCGGCGCTTCGGACGTTCTGCGAGTGAGCGACTCACTTAGTGTTGAGCCAGGCAAAACGAATATGCCCTTCAATACACATCTATAACTAGTTAATTGCACTTGACCCAGGGTGGCTCAACATTCAGTTTTTTGTGCATCACCCTTTCAAACATGACTACTATTAGGAAAAAAATACATGTCGGAAGTTTGGCTCACCATATCTCCCAAACTAAGTGTTGAGCCAGGCAAAACGAATATGCCCTTCAATACACACCTATAACTAGTTAATATGCGCTTGACCGCAGGGTGGTTCAACATTCAGTTTTTGTGCATCACCCTTTCAAACATGACCACCTACAGGCAAAATTGAGGAAAATAACACATGTCGGAAGTTTGGCTCACCATAGTCCCCAAACTAAGTATTGAGCCAGGCAAACCAAATATGCCCTTCAATAAACACCTATAACTAGTTAATATGCGCTTGACCCCAGGGTTGCTCAACATTCAATTTTTGTGCATCACCCTTTCAAACATGACCACCATCAGGAAAAAAACACATGTCGAAAGTTTGGCTCATCATATCTCCCAAACTAAGTGTTGAGCCAGGCAAAACGAATATGCCCTTCAATACACACCTATAACTAGTTAATATGCGCTTGACCGCAGGGTGGTTCAACATTCAGTTTTTGTGCATCACCCTTTCAAGCACGACCACCCACAGGCAAAATTGAGGAAAAATATCACATGTCGAATTTTTGGCTCACCATAGTTCACGGTGGACCCTCCAACTGAGCAGGTTAACAGCACTGAGTTACAGGCAGTGGATGCCGATCCTCCCATTGACGAAAGCGCACCCTCTCTTGGCGAATTCAGAGAGGCTGTAGCAAAGTTCAGGGGTGGAAAGGCAGCTGGTGTTTGTAATATCAGTGCGGAGCTCCTCAAAGCTGGGGGTGAGGCCATAATCCACGGGTTGCATGCTGTCCTGACTGCCGTGTGGCAATCAGGTACCATTCCTCCTGACTGGAAAAGGAGGCTGGTCGTCCCTATCTGGAAAGGGAAAGGGGACCGTCAGGACTGCAACAATTACCGCGGTATTACACTGCTCAGCGTACCAGGCAATGTGCTTGCCCATCTATTGCTGACACGGATTCGCAGACATCTGGTGAAGCATCAGAGACCTCAGCAGTCTGGGTTCACGCCTGGTAAGTCAACAACGGACCGTATCCTAGCGCTTCGTGTCCTGGTGGAATGCCGACGTGAGTTTCGACAGGGGATGCTTGCAGCCTATGTTGATCTCAAGAAGGCGTTTGACTCAGTGCATCGTGAGTCACTCTGGGATCTTTGTGACTCAGAGGATTCCTGCAGGGACTATTGGTTTGATAACTGGTCTGTATTTTGGGACTGAGAGTGCTGTGAAGTGTAGGGCAGGTGTATCCGGCTTCTTTCCTGTGAATACAGGAGTGAGGCAAGGGTGCGTCCTTGCCCCATCACTTTTCAACGCTTGTATGGACTGGGTATTGGACAAGGTTGTAGATCAAAGTGATTGTGGAGCATCCGTCGGCAACACCAAGATCATTGATCTTGTTTTTGCCGATGATACAGTAATCTTTGCTGAGTCGCTGGAGGTCCTGGTGATGGCTCTCGAGGCGCTGCACGAGGAGGCAAAGCCTTTGGGACTTGAGGTCTCCTGGCTCAAGACCAAGGTCCAGGTGTTTGGAGACTTACTAAATGAAGCAGTACAGTCTGTTCATGCGTGTGGCGAGGACATTGAGATCTTGGAAAGTTTTACATACCTTGGTAGCGCAGTCCATAATGATGGCGGGTCACGTCAAGAAGTCTTACGGCGGATTGGCATAGCCCACGGTGTTATGGACTCGCTCAGCGGGAGTATTTGGCGTTGTCGGTACCTGTGCAGGAGGACAAAGATCCGGATCTTCAAATCGCTTGTGATCCCTGTCTTACTCTATGGTTGTGAGACATGGACACTAAATAGTGACTTGAAGAGACGAATCAATGCCTGTGGTAATAAGTGTCTTCGCAGAATCATGGGTATCGCTGGGATGATTACGTATCACATCAGCGATTGCACCGTGAGACTGAATCGAGGCCTATTACCTGCATAGTCTGTCAGCGCCAACTTCGGCTATATGGGCATGTGGCACGCTACCCTGAAGCCGATCCTTCTCATCGGGTTATATCTGTAAGAGACAATCCGGCGTGGAGGAGGCCAAGGGGGCACGCACAAGGCTCGTGGCTGGGGCAAGTTGATGTTTCTTGTCGAGAGCTGCTTGGTATGGGAAAGGAGCCTGCATGGGAACTCGCGCGTGGTGACCCCCGGGAGTGGCGTCGTATGGTGGGCGAGGCGATGCGCCTCCCGGCGTATGCCCCCAATGATTGATTGATTGATAGCTCCTAAACTAAGTGTTGAGCCAGGCAAAACGAATATGCCCTTCAATAAACACCTATAATTAGTTCATATGCGCTTGACCCTAGGGTGGCTCAACATTCAGTTTTTGTGCATCACCCTATCAAACATGACCACTATCAGGAAAAAAACACATGTCGGAAGTTTGGCTTACCATATCTCCCAAACTAAATGTTGAGCCAGGCAAAACGAATATGTCCTTCAATACACATCTATAACTAGTTAATATGCGCTTGACCCCAGGGTGGCTCAACATTCAGTTTTTGTGCATCACCCTTTCAAACATGACTATCTTTAGGTAAAAATGATGAAAAAACTACATGTCGAAAGTTTGGCTCATCATATCTCCTAAACTAAGTGTTGAGCCAGGCAAAATGAATATACCCTTCAATACACAACTATAACTAGTTAATATGCGCTTGACCCCAGGGTGGCTCAACATTCAGTTTTTGTGCATCACCCTTTCAAACACGACAACCCACAGGCAAACTTGAGGAAAAATAGCACATGTCGGACGTTTGGCTCACCATATCTCCTAAACTAAGTGTTGAGCCAGGCAAAACGAATATGCCCTTAAATAAACATCTATAACCAGTTAATATGTGCCTAACCCCAGGGTGGCTCAACATTCAGTTTTTGTGCATCACCCTTTCAAACACGACCAATCACAGGCAAAATTGAGGAAAAATATCACATGTCGGATTTTTGGCTCACCATAG
This sequence comes from Chionoecetes opilio, assembly GCA_016584305.1. Classification (NCBI taxonomy): domain Eukaryota; kingdom Metazoa; phylum Arthropoda; class Malacostraca; order Decapoda; family Majidae; genus Chionoecetes; species Chionoecetes opilio. The sequence continues at coordinate 32,458 of JACEEZ010024723.1, forward strand.
CTCCTAAACTAAGTGTTGAGCCTGGCAAAACGAATATGCCCTTCAATACAATACATGTCGGTAGTTCCTACATGTATTTTTTTCATCATTTTTACCTGAAGATGGACATGTTTGAAAGGGTGATGCACAAAAACTTAATGTTGAGCCACCCTGGGGTCAAGCGCATATTAACTAGTTATAGGTGTTTATTGAAGGGCATATTTGGTTTGCCTGGCTCAATACTTAAGGGTGGTTCACACTGAGGTTTTTTCGGCATTTTGTCGACAGAGAAGTCGGTTTAGGTCTGGGGCTGGTGTCATGATCGCAATAGGTTTTAAAAAAATTCACACACCGCTCACGCGGTCTTTTATTGACCGACTTGCCGAGAATTTCGCGCGCCAAATTCAAATAAATGCAGAAGCCAGCACCAGCCTCTCCCTAATCACCCCAATTATTGGTATAATTTCGGTATTGGGCACTAAAAAGTAACAAATTTAACTTACATCATCGTGCAGATCTTTTCATCCTTAATTTGAATCCAATTTCCCATGCCAATGGCGATACATATAATACCGAAAATTTTCCATTTTAGCTAGCCATAAACGGTTGTTAGTTTAAATCAGATTATGTTAGATTAGACGTGGAGTTTGATTTAGAAGATAATATCAAGGAAAAAATGAAACTAGCAATACTACTTCATAATAGGTAAAGTGCGCGAAAACTTATCTATCGCGCGCCAAATACACACAAGCCAGCTACTAGCCCCCTATAGCCCCTAGCGCGACGTGACCCCTGACCCTGCTGCCTGAGACCCTCACTGCCCCTGGCCCCCTGGGAACAACAACAAGCTCGAGCACGAGCTTGACAGACGACCTACAAAGCGATACTAAAAGCAGAAAAGGTCACAAGAAGAAGAAGAAGAAGAAGATTTGTCGACCGAAACGAATTGCGTGTGTGAACGTAATCTCCGCACTAGCCCGCAAGAGACCGACTTCTCTGTCGACAAAATATGCCGAAAAAACCTCAGTGTGAACCACCCTTTAGTTTGGGAGCTATGGTGAGCCAAACATCCGACATGTGCTATTTTCCT
>JACEEZ010024723.1:46026-83526 GCA_016584305.1 Chionoecetes opilio
AATTGCCATTTTGTAGAAGGACACACTTCAAGCTCCGCTTTGAGCTATCAATAAACAATCGCCATTCATTTGGATTGTAGATTGAAAGCCCCATTTCCTTCAGTAAACCAGGAATGTTATGGCAAAACACAAAACCGCTGGCACTTATCGAAGTACTAGCAGAAATGTACTTTCTCTGGTTCGGAGTATGATACCTTCACTCCTTGTTCAAGTAATGTTTTTCTCGTTCAGTCATGATGCTAGTATTTCTGAAGCTTTTTTGGATAGGCCCAAATCACGTGCTAAATCATTCAACTCGTGCTGATCAAATCCCCTACGAACTGAATCCTCGTGAATGTCAAAATCTGCATCATTGCTGTCACTGCGTTCTTCAACATCACTCAGATCTTCTAGAGGAGGTAGTTAGTTGTTCGAAAACTGGCACTGGAATTTCAGCTGAATGAGGCATTGGTCTTATAGCTGACGGACACAAGTGGAATTTTGCTTATCTGGAGGGTAAGCTGTGGAGAAAAAACTTGACGTGCTAGAAATAAACTGACTACAGATTTGGAATCAGCATGCCAATTTTAGTCTAAATAAGCTCAAAAATCTAACTCAACAATTTATTTTTTTCAAATTGTTCCCCAGTGTAATGCTTTATACCCTCAAATTTGTTCTTTTCAATGATTTTAGCTAGTTGTCGGTGAAATATAGCTTTTCTCCTTGAAATTGAGGTATACAATCCTTTTTTTTGGAATAATTTGCACATTTAAATAGCTTACATTACATTAAGTTAATAAATAGAAGAGTAACAAATTATTCATTTTGATTTAAATGTATATTGCAAGTGTTTTTCATAGTTTCTTGTAAACTGTAGTGTTATTGTATATATACAAGTAGTTTTCCTTATCATATTGCTATATACCCATAAAATGTAGTGTTCTCAAAGATTTTAGTTAGTTATCAGTCACGAATAAATAGAGGAGTAGGAGGTTATTTATTTTGGTATAACGGTATATTGCAAGCGTTTTTCATAGTTTCTTGTAAACTGTAGTGTTATTGTATTTATACAAGTAGTTTTACTTATCATATTCCTATATACCCATAAAATGTAGTGTCTTCAATGATTTTAGCTAGTATCTGTGAAAGAATTAGTCTCCACAAATTAAAGTATATATTTCTTATATATCTGCTACTAAATTAGCGTTTGATATATGCTACAAACTACATTTATAAAATAATAGCTAAAAATATGTATTTATCATGAAAAATTTAGGTATCATTTAAGCGTATTAAAATAACAACGTTATTTCAGGTTTAAGTATTTTTGAAGGGCAAAAAATGTCGAAAAATGACATTAGTCAGCAATTTTGATAGAGAGATTCCAATGTGGTATTGTAGATCGTTTTTCGTTAGAAAATGCTTTTTAAACTATATTAAGCTTATAAAAAGGTTTGAGGCTATATATGTGCTACACTTGTACATTACAAGTGTTTATTATAACAAGTATGTCTATGGCTTCCTGACCTGGTTAAGATCTGGGACTGCGCAGCACGTCGCAGATCTTAAACAAAGCTTGGTATGGCTTTTCTGACCAAGGTTAAGATCTGAGACTGCGGCAGCACGACTCGATCCTAAAACAAGTTAGGTATGGCTTTGATACAGGTTAAGATTCTGAGACGTGCGCAGCACGTCTTCAGATCTAAACAAGCTACGTATGGTTTTTTGACCCAGGTTTAGATTGAGACGTGCTGAAAATCTTCATGCAATGCTTTGTGACGATAGTTCGCGATGGACGTGTATGAATTACGGTTTTTCATTTAGACGAGTTATTCAGAATTTTTTGGCCAAGGACCGTTAACGTATTTTGGAGAAACTAGGATTTTTACTATCGTTTAGCCCGTCATATACAAACAGCTCTACGACATAGGTTTGGGAGTTATAGTATGAATATTTAATTTACGTTTTCCCGATCCACAAATATACCATTATTGGGGAAATTATATTGAATAACATTATTTTACACGTCAGAATACATAATTATTAATGAAATCATTTGTAGTATTATATGTAAAAGAAAATTAAAAATCATATAGTTTGGGGGGGGGGGGGGGTGGACTACAATGAATCCTATTTTTTGGCTAATTTTGTTTTTTTGGCTTTTCCGACTAAAACTATTGATCTAAAAAGAAAAAATGCGTTTAAATACTTTTTGTACAATTCGACGAGATATATTCAATGGAACATACTGTTAGTCCTAAACATTCCACGTTCTCGAGAATATATCGTTGTTTTTAGTTTTTAAAAAAAACTTGATTGTGGCTTATTTATGCATGAATTTTACCTTCGGGTTAGACCACATAGCTCGGCCCTAGAGAGCGGCATCTTTTATGTTACTATAACTACTTGGTCCTTACGTTTATGGTACTGTGATATTAAACGAAAAATGTGATTTTCAAAAAAAGTCTGGGCATGCAGTTTTGGGGGAAAATAAATATATATCCCAAATTTGATGAAACTCGGTTTATTGGGGATTCTACTGATGGCGATCACGAATCTGGCTTTCTTTTCCGATATGTGATTTAAGAAGCAATTTCTTCCCCGCTGAAGCTATTACACCCGCGAAAGCATACAAACATTATTCAATCTCCACTTAAATATCATCACTGGAAAAATTACAGCAAAGTAACAGTATTTAAATGGCATTGTACACAATTAAACTTTTTTTTTATAACGTATATACGTAAATACAAAAATTCACGTGTTTCTACTGCAACATTCCTCTAAAATTTGGGCCTCATGGAGTTTGTTGGCATGTTCGAAATAAACTATTGATCTAAAAAGAAAAAGCCTTAAATACTTTGGTTTCAGTTCGACGAGATGACGTAATGACAGAGTGCGTTTAGTCGTAAACATGTCACGTTCTCGAGAATATTTCGTTTTTGTGTTTTTTAGAAACGTGTAGAGTGAAGCAGATAGTAGTGACACCAACAAAAGTGGGAAAAAACTAAAAAATGAGAGCAGTAGTAGTAGTAGGATTAAGTTTTGTTTTGGGATAGAGTAATCGCCAGACCCATTTTCCTGTGCATATATGTTTAATTGTTGTTTCAAAATACCTAATCCACAACCAATATCAATTCACGCCTTATTTCCCTAAAAACCATGTATGTTGTAAAAAAAAGCGCGGAAAAACAACAGCCATATTTCAGCCAGGGCGGGAAACTGCTGGTGACGTTGACATTAGGCAGCCATCCAGCCGGCCCGGAACAAATACACGGAGGACTCAGAAAAAAATATCGAGTACTGAAGAATTTTGGGTGTGTTGATACATAATTTTTTTCAATTTGGCAGTATACATGCATCCTGTATTGGGTGACAGCAAGAAAGCTGTGCCTTTCCCGAGAGCGTAGCATCATTTCCAAGCTATACAGCGAAGTTCATGTGTGCCCAGAGTGGGGCGCGGCGAGGAGTAGCGGGCGGTGTGAGGCAGATTGTCAAGCGAGCGGAGTCATCTCACTTCTGACACACCGCAGGCTACTCTTTGCTCCACCGTCTGCAACACATATATCTTCGCCGTTATAGCTTAGGAAATGAGTGCAAACTCTCGGGAAAGGGCACAGTTCTTGCTGCACCCATACAGGATGCAATTACGATATAGCCAATTGCAAAAAAAAATATATATATCAGGAAACACCCAATATCTTAAAGGACTGTAGGTCTCTGAGTCTATGTGTAATTTGTATCAGGGCTGGCCTGAGAGCTTCCTAATGTCACGTCACGAGCCGTTGAGGTCCGTCGAGGCTTGTCGCCAGGAGCGTTTTGGAAGCTCGGGGAATTTATTTTTGAAGGCGGATTCATTTAAAAAACTAGAGACTGGATGCAAAACGTGACAGCATATTGTTGATATACTCGATAATGGCTAGATTTTTACTGCATCAAATCAGGAATGATGAAGTGGTCTGGTACGATTAATGTTAGGGTGCAATAAATCATGGTTGGTAACGAGGTTATCAATATAATTCTATTTTTAGTATTATTGATAAAGTAGTAAAAGAACAATCAATCATTGGGGGCTACGCCGGGGGGCACGTCGCCCTGCCCAACCTACGACGCCACTCCAGGGGTTTAGGTTATAATCATCGTGATATATTGCTCGATGATTTAATACCTCAAAAGGGGAATGTGCCAGACATCAGGGGTTATATTAGTTAGTTTTAATAGTAAATAATCTAGGGGTGGATAATTGATTGTTATATTTTTGTTAGTGTTTAAGTAGTAATAATTTAGGCTGGATTAATTGTGTGTATATTTAGGTAGTTATTGAATTCGTAAGAAGTTAGGCTGGATTAATTTAGTGTATATTTTGTTAGTGTTAAAGTAGAATAAGTTAGGCTGGATTAATTTGTGTTATATTTAGAGTAGTTAGTTTAGTAGTTAAAAGTTAGGCGGATTAATTTAGTGGGTTATTCTTAATATTGAAATTACGTGATAGCATTTCAAAATCGTGAGCTAGGCTTATTGTAACGTAAGTGCCAACTTGGTCTTCCATGTGCATAAATAAGTATTATTTATACATTAACATTGTTAACATGGTTTTCCGACACATTCCTAAGGCAAGTATTGATGTTAATAGTATTATAGTTAGGTTAATTATTAATTATGTCGGGTATTAAATTTCCCATAAATTGTTAAGCAGGGGACGGTCAGGGCTTCTGTGTAACGCAATACAAAACTTAGTACTTACTAAAAGCAATATAGGGATGTAAATTTCATGGTTATGTTTCGCTGTACATGTATTTAAAAAACATACTATCTCATGAAGTGATGATAGCTTTACATGTATATACGATTTTTATGATTACAATACATCATACAGTGGCGTAGGCATTGACCTCCAGGGGTGGGGTGGTGGCCTAAGGACATTTGAGGGCTGTGAGGGGTGGCCTGGCAGTGGTGGCGCAGGCAGAATTTGTTATAGTGACGCCTGAATTAGAGGCTCATGCCGCACCCGTGTCCTCCTAGCACTCGCCCACTCTCAAAGGTAGAGTTAAGGGCAGCATGTGAGTGTTCTTAGGCCACTCAACGGTCCAAAAGATTTGGTTATGGGGGATTGAACTTCGAACACCGAGCTTGCACTTCCAAAACGCTAAACACTCGGCCACCGTTTCCCCGAGATCGATATGCTGTGATGAGCAATATTTTGTATGCCTATTTATACCTGCGCAGAATGCTCATATATTATAAGAAGGGGAAGCTCAGTACAAATCAGTATGTTTAACCGTTAGAGAATTGTTAGGTAAAAAAACTATTCAAATATTTACAATTTTAAGATTATAATCTCAGTGGAAACACTATACCAAATAAGGCAAATATACTACTTTACCAAAATTTGAAGGGTTTTTATATTCACAAAGTATTCAGACGACACCATGTTCATACAATATGCTGTTACCTTACAGAGCATGGCATTCTTTAGATATTACCCAACAGTTCATCAGACATAGATAAATTACGTTGTGTATACAACATAGACATATAACTAAAGAAAAGTTTAATTACTGCGTTATTTGATAATCATATAAATGATATTGCAGTTATTTAATTAACAAGCTTACTGTGTGTAATAAAAGAGAAAGGGGTTGGAGAGAGTGAGATGACAAGTGGGAAGATGATTGAACAAGACAGGGCAAGTGGAGCCACTATGCGGTTACAGGGAAAGACAACGATTGGCAGATGACTTACATCAAGATTGGCTAGCATTGTAGATATTGCATCTTCTATTTGCTACAAGAGGGAGGGTTTAACAGGTCTTGTGTGCTAAGGGTTTGTGTTGGATAGCAGCTAGGTAGTGAGGGGGATAAACAACCAGCCATCAGAACTATAAGGGCCACCATTATGAACAGTACAACATGTACCATTATGTCTGTCATGTGTTTCCAATTCTACTCCTAGTTCAAGAAACAGTGAAATCTGTTCGTTAGGAAATGCAAAAGAATTTTCAAATGACAAACCCTAGTTTTTGAGAGTGATTTTTGTATAATTAATCTGAGGACCTGCCAATGTACCATAATCGTGTAAGGAACCATGATCCCCGTTGCAATGTTATGCAGAAAGAATACCCAATTATAATAGGCATATCTGCATTTTGAAAATAATCATTATGAAATGATGTCATGCTGGCCTAAAGGTTAGATAAAGCTAAGCACACTGGTCATGGGTGCTGCTGAAACCCAGTAGCTTATATAGGTAATTTTTTGTGTATAACGACAGCTGACAAAAATCATGCGTGTGTCAGGTTTATATCTAGAGTAACTCATTTTGTCCGCAGGAGGGGAAATTCTTATATGGGTGCCATCAATAGACTCCCAAGTACTCAGGAAATCCAGCTATGTTTCTGAAGTCACTTTCTGCTCTTGCCAAATCTGGGGTCACTTTAATTATATTTTTGAAATTGTGCAGATCTTGAAATGTTTGTATAAAAAATTCTACTGGCACTACTCCATGGATTGCTGAACCTGGAGGTGAGAGCAGCTGAAAGGTGATTATTAGCCAGGTACCATATTGTAATTAATATACACTACTCTGTGAGGAAATTTCTCTTTTTACTCTTTATATGGTTTCCTCATGTCATCTTGGGAGGAGGCTACACAAGAAACGAAGGCAGGTCTTGAACAATCTATGTGCTGACGAATGAAAGATCACCATGGAATCCAGAAGATTCTATGAATGTGGTGTGTGTGCGTTCCAAGGTATCTAGAATGAAAGAAAAAAAAAAGATATAAAAAAAGACAACAGAACGAAGCACAACTCACACACCAACACGAACATATATGCACCCAAGAAGAGGATGAACATCCGATGCTATATATTTGAATTAATGAAGGAGGAATTGTTAAAACCATAATAAAAAAACACTTGAAGAAGGGAATGCGTTGGCAACATTATGCATATTTAACTATAAAACATCACATGAAGTTAACATAATATGAACAATGAGGTAATTGAAATAACAGTTTTGGAATTCTAAGAAACTATCAATAATCATATTTAGCTGTGAAATCATAATTTTTTAGCTGTATAAGGTCTAAGGGTTATAAAAAATCTCAATTATCACTACGTACTTCAAGGACTAAACGTGAGAACCTTAAAGTTATTTTGTACTTTAAACCAGTAACGGTGTTCAGAATGGTAAAAAAATTGACCTTAAAATTTGTTTTGCTTGCAAAGGGCTGTTTACCACACCATACGCTCTACCAATACTGTGATAAGATACTGTTAAAAGCAAACATTAATAAAGTGTAAAGTTAGTAAAGTCATACCGGATATCGTTGAAAATGCATATATGGCAGGTATCAAATTCAATACAAATTCAGTTTGTTTATGGAGGAGGGGGATAGCTGCACAAATGTGCATTTCCCACCATTTTTAAATTGAGATCATTCTTAACACATCAAAAACAGGACAGGAGTATTTGACCGTCGTTACTCAATTAGTGGTTGATAAGTAACCAATGTACCCATTGTTTTATCCTGAATGTCAGAAAACACGGGTAGAAGCTGATTAATGTATCTATGGGTACTGTATTATCACGATTAATAAGCAAAACTGTCGCCGAAAATAGAACACACGCCAAGGTGCTCATGTATTGCATACCGCTGACGACGACGGAGAGTTTCAGTTAGTTACCTATTTCTGCCCATTACAACTTCGATCACATGGCACCCCCTATACGCATATGTTGTACTCTAGGAGCTATTCGGTGCTACATATTGTTCTAATCAAAGCCACCCATCATCAGGTCACAGACTGGGTGGGTGATATGATGTAAACTATCGCCAGCTTAATTGGTACCATTTTACCTCATACCTCACAAAATACTATAATATCTGCCAAAAGATGCCAAGCGTGGATGGAACTGGTACATAATATCTTCCTTTCACACAGAATCGTCCATCAGCGAGAATAGCCCAGACACGGCAGGAATAGCCTCCTTCCTCTTGCCATGCATCTTGTTTGTTTGTAAACAAAAACGGGGTTTTGCGTTCCATTTGTACACGCGACCAACCCTGATAACCAGAACCCAAACCCGGAACTGAAAGAAACTGGGTCGCAACTTGGGCACAAATGGAAGGGCCTTATATGTAATATAAAAATATCATACTGATGGCTGCAAAATTCCTCAAACATTTTGGCATTATTGTGTTTGTGGCATTTTCCGACGACGACAAAATATTGACCTAAAAAGAAATAAGACATAACAAAAATTTTGTCCAGTTTGACGAGATGTTACTGAATAGAACAATCCGTGTAGTCCATATTGTTCAGTTCTCGAGTTTGTATCGTTTTTTAATAATTCGAAACATGATTTGATGGCCCATGTATGCAGATGTTTACTTCCGTGTATACCACTGGGAACGGCCCGTAAGAGATTCATCTTATATGTTCTATACCGTTTTGTCACTTACGTTTATAGTTACTGAGTATTAATGAAATGTGATTTCAAAACAATTTCCTGGGCCCTTAGCCTGCAGATTTGGGTGTAAATAAATATCTCCCGCTTTCGAGTAATTGAGTTTATAAGTGCCGACCACGAATCTGGTATTCGTTTTCCGATATTTGCTTCAAAATATTTTTTGCACTCTGTAAGCTGATTATCACTCTAAATGCATACAAACATGATTTCTATCACAATTATCATCACTAGGGAATACATATAATAGCAATGATTTATCACCGTCATTATACACAATTATTACTGAGATAATTCACGCCACATATGTAAAAAAACAAAATATATTATTATATATAGAGTCTAAAACAGTCTGCATATTTTTTGCAGATAAGTGCCCCAACACACTACGCGTTGGCTTGAAGGTGTGGGGTTGTTTACGCCAAATGCAAAAAAAATTACAGATATGCTGTAGAAGCGATGAGGTTTGTGGTTTTAAATAGGGAAATACATTAAAAACATGAATAATTAGGGTTGTAGGACACAGTGGACGCTAGTGGTCGCTGTTTAGTGTTACTAAAAGCAGCGTCCCACTAGCGTTCACTAGGGTTCTGCAACCCTAAAGTGCTCACGGTTTAATGTATTCCTACTAACAACACATCCTCATCGGCCATTTCGGCATATCGTGATTTCCTAACATCTCGATTTGCCAGAAAATAATAGAGCACAGGACAATAAAAATGTTATGGATTTGCGTCCACAAATAACAGTACAGCGCCAGGACATCTTTCTTCTCTTTACAGACGTGTGGCGGCGTCCGTTAATACTACATTTCTGAAATGATGATTTAGGAAAGTAGAAAGGGCTATCTGGAGCAGCCTGTGTCATTTTGTGTCTTCATCTGTGTCATTAGTATGGCTATAAATGAAATAATAATGACAAGAATATCACCAGAGGGGCCACCAAACAATAAAGTCGCATATAGTGGTTAGTTACTGCAGTGTCCTCCCTACGTCGTCGTCGCCCCCCAAAAAAAAGCGTAGTGAAATTGAAACCGGATATAATCGCAGATACAAAGATAAAACAGCGCTGAAAACAGGATAGAGGTATACAGTCATGAAATACAACTACTGTGTATCATCTTCAGTGGAACATTACAAATCAGTAGTAAGGATATAAGTCGAAAGAGAGGGAGAGGGAGGAAAAGGAGGAGAGAGAGAGAGGAGAGAGAGAGAGAGAGAGAGAGAGAAGAGAGAGAGAGATCAGGAGATGCAGAGATAGAGATGAGAGAGAGAGAATCGAGATAGAGAGTCATGCGTATCGAGAGATGATCTAGAGAGATAAGATCTCTCTCTCTCGTATCTATAGTAGCGATATACGACTCATCTCAGATCTGCTCGCTCTCTATATGTCGTCTCTACTCAGTATCACTAGCTACGCGTCGAATCTATGATAGCGGATATCGAGAGTCTCTCTCTTCTCTCTGTATCTATCCTCGCTCTCTCTCTATCTCGTCTCGCTCTCTATCTATGCTCTCTACGCTATCTAGATCTCTGCTCGCTCTCTCTCTCTCTCGCCCGCGCTCTCTCGCGCTCCTCGATCTCTCTCTCCCTATCTTCCTCTCTCTCGCTCTCTCTCTCTCTCTATCTCTATTGATAACCTCTCTCTCTCTCTTCTCTCTCTACTCTCGCTCTCTCTCTCTCTCTCTCATCTCTCCTCTCTCTCTCGATATTGTATCTACAATATCACTACAGTTTAACAAGAAACTATGAAAAAACACATTGCATTATGCCGTGATATCACAATAAATAACTTCTGAATCCGAATTCATAGTTAATGTAATGCATAAGCCTACTATTGGTTGTAAATTAATCTAAAAAAAGGCTTTGTATACTTAGTTTACAAATTTTTTTTATAAAAACATTGCCAAAATATTTAAATCAGACGCAGAATCTAATAACCTACCTACCTTAGTATCATCCGCAAACTGAACTGATATAACTGCCTGAATCCCACTATCCAAGTCGTGTGATGCAAATCAAAAATTGTAATGGACAATAAACAGACCCAGAAAAGGACGAAAATAAAAGAGGAAAGGAGAGAAAGAAGCGAAAGAACTAGGCCAAGATTAGGTTAAGAGAGAATGATACAGTGTGTCTGGAGTGTGGGGACGGTAGATAGCGGCCAGGCGCGGGCGAAGGCAAGGTGATAATGATTGGATGGCGACAGGGCCCCGGGACTCGAACCCATGAGCTTACCTTCAGATGATGGCAGCTTGGAGTTCGATAGACCACGTCACTGCTACCACTGAACCAGAGACACTGAAAAACTATCTCAGTCACGCCCAACAACGTGTATTTGAACACGTCAACGAAAAAGGTTTCCAGAACTAACTTTTTACCGCCACCAAAACTACTTAAAGTGTATACCGGTAACATACAAATTATACCAATTAATAATATACGAATACTACTACTACTATACTACTACTTACTACTACTACTACTACTACACTACTACTACTATACTACTATCACAATAACGCTTCGAACCTTCACGAAACGCCTTGCGTGCGATCGCTGCGTGCGTGCGTGCGTGTGTGCGTGCGTGTGGGGCGTGTGTGCGTGTTGTGTGTAAACTGTAACCACACACACACGAATGTGCTTAGATGACAAGGTAGGGCCACATAAAGAGGAGAGAGATGAGAGAAAGTAGAGAGAGGAGGACGAGAGATGTACGAGTAGAGGGAGAGAAGAGAGAGGAGAGACGAGAGAGGGAGAGAGAGGAGAGAGAGAGAGGAGAGAGAGAGAGAGGAGGAGAGAGAGAGAGAGAGAGAGAGGTGAGGGGAGAGAGACGGAGAGAGGGGAGAGGAGAGAGAGAGAGCAGGAGAGAGAGAGAGATGACGAGAGAGACGGCAGAGAGAAGGGAGTGATGCGAGAGAGAGAGGAGAGACGATGACGACTGAGAGAGAGAGAGAGAGAAATTGTGATACAATTGTTATATTATAAAAAAAATGGTTTTTCATAGTTTCTTGTAAATTTTATGATGTATATCAATAAATAAAAGGAATTTACCGATATGATTAATGCTTTATACCTACGAAATGTGTTCCTTGTTCAATTAGTTAGCCTAGTTATCGGTTTTAAATAAGCTTTTTCCTACAAATTGAAGTATACAATACTTTTTGTTTGAATAAATTTGACCACAGACTGATAAGTAGCTACATTACAGTAAGCTAATAAATAGAGGAAAAGAGGTTATTATTGTGATATAATCGGGATATTGCAAGTATTTTTATAGTTCTGATAAAACTGTAGTGTTATGTATATATATTAAAAGTAGTTTTACTTATAACATTGTATATACCCATAAACAATGTGGTTGTGCGATAATTTTTTAGCTGAGTTAGTCAGTGAAGAATAAATAGAGGAGTAAGAGGTTATTTATTGTGGCTATAACGGTATATTGACAAGAGGTTTTTTCATTAGTTTCTTGTTAAACTGCTAGTGTTATGTATTATACAAGTAGTTGTACTATTCATATTGCTATATACCCAATAAAATGTAGGTTTTCAAGATTTAGCCTAGTTATCTGTAAAGAGTTTTTTTCTCTACCAAAGTGAAATGTATGCCCTCTATTCTGTAGCTAAATAGATTTTGATATTTGCAACGCTACATTTAAAAAAGTAAGTATGCCCTAAAAATATGCTACTTTATGCATGCCCAATTTAAGTATCAATGTTAATCATAAAAACAGCGTTTTTTTTTTTAAAGGTTTTAATGGATTTTTGCTAAGGCTAAAAAAATGTCGAAAAATTGGACATATTCAACCCTTTTTTGATTAGAGAAACTATAATGTGGTAGTGATAGATGTTTTCGTTGAAAATGCTATTTTAAATACGTAAGCCTAATGAAAAGGAGGTTTGAGCCTATCTATATATTGTGCTACATTTGTATATTACAAGTGTTTTTCATAGTGTTCCTTGTAAAATTGATAGTATTATATCAATAAATAATTAGGAATTTACCTTCAGATAATGCTTCTATACCCTCAAAATGTGTTCTTTTCAATGATTTAGCTAGTTAATCGCGTTAAATATAGACTTTTTCCTACAAATTTGAAGTAGAACAATCCTACTTTTAAAAAATTTGCACCTATATGTAGCCTTACATTACATTAAGCTAATAAATAGAAGAGTAAGCGGTTATTATTGTGATATAACGGTATATTGCAAACTTTCAGAAAGTCTTGCTATACTGTAGCTGTATTGCTATATAATACAAGTAGTAATACTTGTCATATTGCATATATACCATAAAATGCTAGGATATTCAATGAATTGCCTAGTTTATCAGCCGGAAAGAGTTTTAGTTCTCCTACAAATTGAAAGTCTATTACTTTTTCATCTGTGTAGCTAAATAGCTTTCGAATTATTTGCCTACATACTTACATTTTTTTTACAAAATTAATAGCTAAAAATATGTATTCATGAAATTTAAGTATCAATTGTACTCCTAAAAACAATGTTTTGCTAGTGATTAATGTATTTTGGAAGGGCTAACAAATGTCGAAAATGGACATTATTCAGCCCCTCTTTTTTGATAGAGAAACTCATAATTGGTATTATAGCGTGTCGTTTAGAAAATGCTATTTTTAAACTACAGTAAGCCTTATAAAAGGAGTTTGAGGCTATATCATTGTGATACAATGGCATATTACAAGTGTTTTTCTAGCTTTCTTTAAATTTTGGTGCTTTTATATCATAAATAAAAGGAATTGTACATTAGCGCTAAGACTTTATACCCTAAAAATGCTTCTTTTCAATGATTTTAGCTAGTTGTCCGGTGAATTAGCATTTACTCCTTGAAATTGAGGTTACAATCCTTTTTTATGAATAATTTGCACATTAAGTAGACTTAAATACATTAAAGCTAATAAAAGAAGAGTAAGAGAGTTATTTATTTTGAGTTAACGGTATATTGCCCAAAGTGATTTTCATAGTTTCTGCTAAACTGCTAGTGATAGGTGTAGAGAGTACAAGTAGTTTTCCTATCATTATTTGCTAATATACCCTATAATATGCCCCGTATGCCCATATACCCATATGCCCGTCGCCAAGTCACTCCTGGGACAACCACGCGGAGGGTTCTTCGTCTTCGGCTCGGGGAACGTTGTGAGCCCTCTTCAGAAGACTCATCGACTACCTCTCTTATCTGGGCGAGTCCAGTAGGCTGAGGGTGGATATAGTGAAGGAATCTCTGAGACGAGGAGCAGGCGTGGCTCGGATTAGCAGTGGGGGTACACATACTAACTGGATTATGGATGATATGAGCAATGTCACAGGATACGGGGCAGGCTAATAGGCGTCTCCAGCAAACTGCAACCGTAAGGTGTGGAGGTTACCTCCGGTGATGAGCGGTTATAATGCGGGTGTAGGATGGAAATCACACTCTGGGTTTATGTCTCTTTGTTGACAGGGATACGATCTACCGAGATGCGTAAAACTTGCCAGAGTACGGAGTGCTCTACGCCAAACGCGACTTGTATTAGACCAGGTCCTCTCGGGGGCGGACAACATCATGTCTTGGGTGACTTCAATGACTACTATGGCATCTGTGAGAGATGGCCTACCGAGGTGGTGGTCCCATGGCTCCGCGCTACCAGAAACACCAACAGTTCTCTGCTCTGAACTTTGCAAGGTCCAAAAGGTTGAGAAGAATTGCAGCGATTCCTTGGTATCAGGACCAGAGCTACTAATACTAATACTACTACTACTACTACTACTACTACTACTACCTACTACTATCACAATAACCTTCTAACCTTCACGCAACTGCTTGCGTGCGATCGTGCGTGCGTGCGTGCGTGTGTGCGTGCGTGTGTGTGTGCGTGTGTGCGTGTGTGTGTAAACCTGTAACACACACACACGAATGTGTAGATGACAAGAGTAGGGCACATAAAGAGGAGAGAAGAGAAAGAGAGAGAGAAGAGAGAGGAGGAGAGAGAGAGAGAGAAGAGAGAGAGGAGAGAGAGAGAGAGAGAGAGAGAGAGAGAGAGAGAGAGAGAAGAGAGAGAGAGAGAGAGAGAGAGAGAGAGAGAGAGAGAGAGAGAAGAGAGAGAGAGGAGAGAGAGAGAGAGAGAGAGAGAGAGAGAGAGAGAGAGAGAGAGAGAGAGAGAGAAATTGTGATACAATTGTATATTATAAATGTTTTTCATAGTTTCTTGTAAATTTTAGTGTTATATCATAAATAAAAGGAATTTACCGTATGATAATGCTTTATACCCTCGAAATGTGTTCTTTTCAATTAGTTTAGCTAGTTATCGGTTAAATATAGCTTTTTTCCTACAAATTGAAGTATACAATAATTTTTTTTGAATAATTTGCAGCTGTAAGTAGCTTACATTACAGTAAGCTAATAAATAGAGGAATAAGAGGTTATTTATTGTGATATAACGGTATATTGCAAGTATTTTTCATAGTTTCTTGTAAACTGTAGTGTTATTGTATATATATACAAGTAGTTTTACTTATCATATTGCTATATACCCATAAAATGTTGTGTTTTCGATAATTTTAGCTAGTTATCAGTGAAGAATAAATAGAGGAGTAAGAGGTTATTTATTGTGGTATAACGGTATATTGCAAGCGTTTTTCATAGTTTCTTGTAAACTGTAGTGTTATTGTATTTATACAAGTAGTTTTACTTATCATATTGCTATATACCCATAAAATGTAGTGTTTTCAATGATTTTAGCTAGTTATCTGTAAAGAGTTTTTTTTCTCTACAAATTGAAATGTATCCCTCTATTTCTGTAGCTAAATAGCTTTTGATATTTGCAACAGCTACATTTAAAAAATTAATAGCTAAAAATATGTATTTATCATGCAATTTAAGTATCAATTTTAATCATAAAAACAGCGTTTTTTAAAGTGTTTTAATGTATTTTTGTAAGGCTAAAAAATGTCGAAAATTGACATTATTCAACCCCTTTTTTGATAGAGAAACTCATAATGTGGTATTATAGATGTTTTCGTTAGAAAATGCTATTTTAAACTACTGTAAGCCTATAAAAGGAGTTTGAGCCTATCTATATATTGTGCTACATTTGTATATTACAAGTGTTTTTCATAGTTTCTTGTAAATTGTAGTATTATATCATAAATAATAGGAATTTACCTTATGATAATGCTTTATACCCTCAAAATGTGTTCTTTTCAATGATTTTAGCTAGTTATCGGTTAAATATAGCTTTTTTCCTACAAATTGAAGTATACAATCCTCTTTTTAGAATAATTTGCACCTATATGTAGCTTACATTACATTAAGCTAATAAATAGAAGAGTAAGCGGTTATTTATTGTGATATAACGGTATATTGCAAACTTTTCTCATAATTTCTTGTATACTGTAGTGTTATTGTATATATACAAGTAGTTATACTTGTCATATTGCTATATACCCATAAAATGTAGGATATTCAATGAATTTTGCTAGTTATCAGTGAAGAGTTTTTTTTCTCCTACAAATTGAAGTATATTCTTTTTTATCTGTAGCTAAATAGCTTTCGATATTTGCTACAACTACATTTTACAAAATTAATAGCTAAAAATATGTATTTTTCATGAAATTTAAGTATCAATTTTACTCCTAAAAACAACGTTTTTGCTAGTGATTTAATGTATTTTTGAAGGGCTAACAAATGTCGAAAATGGACATTATTCAGCCCCTTTTTTTGATAGAGAAACTCATAATGTGGTATTATAGCTGTGTTCGTTAGAAAATGCTATTTTAAACTACTGTAAGCTTATAAAAGGAGTTTGAGGCTATATATTGTGATACAATTGTATATTACAAGTGTTTTTCATAGTTTCTTGTAAATTGTGGTGTTATATCATAAATAAAAGGAATTTACCTTATGATAATGCTTTATACCCTAAAATTTGTTCTTTTCAATTATTTTAGCTAGTTGTCGGTGAAATATAGCTTTTCTCCTTGAAATTGAGGTATACAATCCTTTTTTTAGAATAATTTGCACATTTAAGTAGCTTACATTACATTAAGCTAATAAATAGAAGAGTAAGAGGTTATTTATTTTGATTTAACGGTATATTGCAAGTGTTTTTCATAGTTTCTTGTAAACTGTAGTGTTATTGTATATATACAAGTAGTTTTCCTTATCATATTGCTATATACCCATAATATGCCCGCGTGCCCATATACCCATATGCCCGTCGAATCACTCCTGGGATCAACCTGCGGAGGGTTCTTCGCGTGGGCTCGTGGAACGTTTTGAGCCTCTCAGACGACCATCGACTACCTCTCTTATCGGGCGAGTTCAGTAGGCTGAGGGTGGATATAGTGGGACTCTCTGAGACGAGGAGGCCTGGCAGTGGCGAGATTAGCAGTGGGGGTTACACCTACTACTGGTCCGGCATGAGCAATGGTCACCGTATACGGGGAGTAGCTATAGGCGTCTCCAGCAAACTGCAACCGTCAGTTGTTGAGGTTACTCCGGTTGATGAGCGTATAATGCGGGTGAGGATGAAACACACTCTGGGTTTCTTGTCTCTTGTTGCAGTGTACGCTCCTACCGAGATGCGTAAAACTGCAGAGAAGGAGATGCTCTACGCCAAACTCGACTCTGTATTAGACCAGTGTCCTCCTCGGGACACACTCATTGTCTTGGGTGACTTCAATGCTACTACTGGCACTGTGAGAGATGGCTACGAGTTGTGTGTTGGTCCCCATGGCTCCGGTACCAGAAACACCAACAGTTCTCTGCTTCTGAACTTTGCAAGGTCCAAAAGGTTGAGAATTGCAGGTTCTTGGTATCAGAGACCAGAGC
The DNA here is from genome assembly GCA_016584305.1 of Chionoecetes opilio. Classification (NCBI taxonomy): domain Eukaryota; kingdom Metazoa; phylum Arthropoda; class Malacostraca; order Decapoda; family Majidae; genus Chionoecetes; species Chionoecetes opilio. The sequence goes on from JACEEZ010024723.1 coordinate 63,301, forward strand.
TGCACCGCTCGACATGGTATAGTAATGCCGGAGGGGTAGCTAAGGAGATCGACCACATCCTCGTTAGTACTCGTTGGAGGATCCTCCAGAACTGCAGGGTTTACCGGAGTGCTGAGTTCTTTGGAACAGATCACAGACTTGTTGTTGCTACACTTAAGCTTCATGTCAAGTCCAGAAGAATCTCAAGAGGTAACCATACTGTGTGTCATCTTGAGAAACTGAAGGACTTGACATGTGCTCATGAGTATGCGGTGGCAGTCTCAAATCGGTTTGATGTGCTCGGTGCTCTCGGGGATCCTGTAGAACTGTGGGATACCTTCAAACGTGAAACTCTACAGGCTGCCAAGGAGTGTATTGGGGAGCGCCCGAGGTCAAGGCGTGGTTTTGTCTCGACGGAGACGCTGGAGAAAATCGAGGAGAGTCGCGCTGCCAGGCTGGCTGGGAACCGGGACCAGCACAGGGCTCTGTCACGCCGGACTAGAACCCTCCTGAGGAGAGACAAGGAGAGGTATGTCAGGAGTCTCGCTGAGGATGTCGAGGGTCATTTGAACGCTAATGACCTCCGACCCGCCTACCGAGCCCTGAAGAAGGTCCGTTCCAAGTTTCCTTCTCGGGCGAGTGCTATTCGAACAGCTAATGGGCGCCTCGTGTCGGACATGGATGGGCAGATGGCTCGTTGGCCTGAGTACTTTGGGCAGTTGTTCACGGTGGACCCTTCAACTGAGCAGCTTCACACCACTAGGTTACAGGCATTGGATGCCGATCCTCCCATTGACGAAACCGCACCCTCTCTTGACGAAGTCAGAGAGGCTGTAGCAAAGTTGAAGGGTGGAAAGGCAGCTGGTGTTTGTAATATCAGTGCGGAGCTCCTCAAAGCTGGGAGTGAGGCAAAGATCCGCGGGTTGCATGCTGTCCTGACTGCCGTGTGGCAATCAGGTACCATTCCTCCTGACTGGAAAAGGGGGCTGGTCGTCCCCATCTGGGAAGGGAAAGGGGACCGTCAGGACTGCAACAATTACCGCCGTATTACACTGCTCAGCGTACCAGGCAAGGTGCTTGCACATCTATTGCTGACACGAATTCGCTGTCATCTGGTGAAGCATCATAGACCTCAGCAGTCTGGGTTCACGCCTGGTAAGTCAACAACGGACCGTATCCTAGCGCTTCGTGTCCTGGTGGAACGCCGACGTGAGTTTCGACAGGGGATGCTTGCAGCCTATGTTGATCTCAAGAAGGCGTTTGACTCAGTGCATCGTGAGTCACTCTGGGATCTTCTGCGACTTCGAGGGATTCCTGCAAGGACTATTGGTTTGATAACTGGTCTGTATTCTGGGACTGAGAGTGCTGTGAAGTGTGGGGGAGGTGTATCCAGCTTCTTTCCTGTGAATACAGGAGTGAGGCAAGGGTGCGTCCTTGCCCCATCACTTTTTAACGCTTGTATGGACTGGGTATTGGACAAGGTTGTAGATCAAAGTGATTGTGGAGATCCGTCGGCAACACCAGATCACTGATCTTGTTTTTGCCGATGATGCAGTAATCTTGCTGAGGTCGCCCCTTTTTTATGATAGAAAACTCAAAATTGGTATTATAGATTTTTTTGTTAGAAAATCTATTTTAACTACTGAAACTTAAAAAAAGGAGTTTCAGGCTATCTAAAAATTGTGCTAAAATTGTATTTTTAAAAGTTTTTTTAATAGTTTCTTGTAAATTTGGTGTTTTTTCAAAAAAAAAAGGGGAATTTCCCTTAGGAAAATTTTGTTTTTAAAACCCTAAAATTTTTTGTTCTTTTAAATTGTTTTTGGGGCTATTTGGGTCGGTAAAATATCCCTTTCCCTTGAAATTGGGTAGGGTATTTCCTTTTTTTAGAATAATTTGCCAATTTAAGTACTTACTTACATTAAGCAATAAATAAAGAGTAGGGGGGTTATTTTTTTTGGGTTTTAAGGGGAATTGAAAAGGTGTTTTTTCCTAGTTTCTTGAAAACTGTGTGTTATTGTTTATTTTACAAAAAATTTTTTCCCTTATAATATTCCCTTTTTCCCATAAAATTTTAGTGTTTTCAATGTTTTTAGTTTGGGTTATCGGTGAAGAGTTTTTTTTTTTCTCCCAAATAAAGTTTACCCTCTTTTTCGTACGAAATATTTTGGGATATTTCTAAAACTGCTTTTAAAAAAATTTTATAGCAAAAAAATATGTTTTTTATCTTTAAAAATTTTAAGTTTAAATTTTTAATCATAAAAATTTCCCTTTTTTTCAAGTTTTTTAAAAGTTTTTTTAAAACCGCTAAAAAGATGTCAAAAAATTGACTTTGGTTACCCCTTTTTGATAGAGAAACTCAAAAATTTGTGGTTTTTATAGATGTTTTCGTTAGAAAATGCTATTTTTCTACTGTAAGCTTATAAAAGGGATTTTGGGAAGCTTATATTGGGGCTACAATTGTTTAATTAAAAAAAATTTTTTTTTCATAGTTTCTTGAAAATTTTTAGATTATATCAAAAATAATGGGAAATTTCCCTTTAAAAAAGCTTTTCCCCTTTAAAAATTTGGGTTTTTTTTCAAGGGTTTTTTTAGTTTAGTTTCGGTTATATATGGGCTTTTTCCTAAAAATTTGATGTTTTACAATCCTTTTTTTTTGAAAAAATTTTCCCCCTAAAAGGGGGGTAGTACATTACTTTAAAGCTAAAAAAAAGAAAAAAGTAAGCGGCTTTTTATTTTGAATTTAACGGTAAAATTGAAAATTTTTTTCAAAAGGTTTTCTTGTATACTGTAGTGTTTTTGTAATTTACAAAAATTTTTTACTTGTCATATTGCTATATACCCATAAAATGTAGGGTATTCAAGGGAATTTTCCTATTTATCATTTAAGATTTTTTTTTTCTTCTACAAATTTTGAAGTATTTCTTTTTTATCTGTAGCTAATAGTTTTTCGATATTTGCTAAAAACCTACTTTTTTACAAAATTTAAATAGCTAAAAATTGAAATTTTTCATGAAATTTAAGTATAAATTTTACTCCTAAAAACAACTTTTTTTCTAGTAAATTTAATGTATTTTTGAAGGCAACAAATGTTTAAAAATGGACTTTATTCATTTTTTTTTGAAAAAAAACTCAAAATTTGGGTTTTTAAAATTGTTTCGTTAAAAAATATTATTTTAATCTTTTGTAAGCTTAAAAAAGGATTTTGAGGGCTATTATTGTGATACAATTGTTTTTTAAAATTTTTTTTAAAGAGTTTCTTGAAAATTTTTGTGGTGTTTAAAATTCAAAAAAAAAGGAATTTACCTTTTTGATAATGCTTTTACCCCCAAATTTGTTTCTTTTCAATGATTTTAGCTAGTTGTCGGTAAAATAAAAGTTTTTTCTCCTTGAAATTGAGGTATAAAAAACCCTTTTTTTTAAAGAATTTTGCCCCTTTAAGTACTAACATTACTTTAAAAAAAATTAGAAAGAAAGGAGGGTTATTTTTTTGGGGTTTTTACGTTTTTTTTAATTTTAACCAAGTTTTTTTCATATTTCTTGTAAACTGTAGTGTTTTATTTTTTTTAAAAGTAGTTTTACTTATCAAAATTGCTATATACCCAAAAAAATGTAGGTCTTCAATGATTTTGTAGTTATCTGTGAAAAATTATTTTTTTTCTACAAATTAAAGTTTTCCCCCTCTATATCTTTTACAAAAAAAGCTTTTGATAATTGCTAAAACTACTTTTTAAAAAATTTAATAGCTAAAAAAAAGGTTTTTAAAATCATAAAATTTTAGGTATAAATTTTAAATTTTAAAAAAAACAACGTTTTTTCCCAAATTTTATTTTAATGTTTTTTTTGAAAGGCTAAAAAATGTCGAAAATTGACTTTTTCAGCCCCTTTTTTGATAAGAAATTCTTTAATTTTGGTTTATTATGAGGTTTCTTTGGGAAAAGCTATTTTAAAAAAACATTAAGCTTAAAAGGAGTTTGAGGCTTATATTGGGGTAAAAATTGTACATTAAAATTTTTTATCCTAAAACAAGCAAATGTTTTGGTTTTTCCTACCCGGTTTTAAGATCTGGACTGCGCAGCACGTCGCGATTTTTAAACAAGTTAGGTAGGTTTCTCTGTCCAGGTTAAAAAAAGCTACGTATGGTTTTTTGCCCCTTTTTAAAGATCTGGGGACGTGCTGAAATTTTCTTTGAAAATGTTTTTTGACTTATATTTCGGGGAGTTGCCGTATATCTTTTTTAACTTTTTTTTTTTCATGTTATGACATTTTTAATTAAACTTTTTGTGGCCAAATGACCTTTAACATATTTTGAAAAAAATTTTGGGTTTTTAAACTATCTTTTGGCGCCCAAATTTACAAACGCTCCGACATAGGGTTTTGGGAGTTATAGTGGGAAAATTTAAAGGGTTACTTTTTTTTCCCCATCCACAAATATTCATTATTGGGGAAATTAAGGGAAAAAAAAACCCAAATTAAATTTACACCATAATTATACAAATTTTTACGGAAATCTTTTGTACGTATATATGTAAAAAAAAAATCAAAATTTTCTGGCTAAAAAATTTTCCTTTTTTTTGGGCCCCAATTTTGGGTTTTTTTGGGTTTTTTCCGACTAACTATTGATTTTAAAAAGGGAAAAATGCCCCTAAATATTTTTTGCCCCAATTCGAGGGAGAGGGGAAAAGGCACATAGTGTTTAGTCTTAACAAGTCCTTTTCTAAAGATATATCTTTTTTTTTTATTTTAAAATTTAACTTTGTTTTTTGGTTTTTATTTTTTGCTGAATTTTATTTCCGCGATACCCCCTAGTGGGCCCTTTCAAACGGCTTTTTTTATGTTCCAACAAATTGGCCCTTACGTTTATGGTTACTGGAAATTAATGCAAAGGGATATTAAAAAAAAATGTCCGGGGCTGTTGTATGTACAGCATGCGGTTTTGGGGGGGAAAATAAATATCCCCCAAAATTGGATGAAACTCATTTTTTATGGGGTGTTACAGTGGCGTTTCCCGAATCTGGTCTTTTTTTTCCGATATTAGTTTCTAAAAGCAATTTTTTCCCCGCTGTAAGTTTATTTCACCCGTTTAAAATGCATAAAAAAATTTATTAAACCCTCCACTAATTTTCATCACGGGAAAAAATTCCCGTAAGAAACAAGTTTTTAAAATGGGCCTTTATCACAATTTTTACTTTAAATTGTTTTTTTTGTATATATGTAAATTTAAAAAAAATCATTTTTTCTTACTGCAAAATTCCCTAATTTTGGCCTCATTTGGTTTATGAAATTTTGACAAACTATTGTCAAAAAAAGAAAATAGTCTAAAATTTTGGGGTTTTCAGTTCGACGGGGAAAATACGAAAAGGCAATTTCCTTTAGTCGTAACATGCCCACGTTCTCGAGATTTTTTGGTTTTTTTTGGGTTTTTTTAAAAAACCTGTAGATTTAAAAAACCCCGAAGAGCCCAAAAAAAGGGGAAAAAACTAAAAATTGGGGGGAGAAGAAAGTAGAAATAGTGTTAAAGTTTTGGTTTTTTTAGAGTAATCCCCCAGCCCCTTTTTTTCATTGCAAAATTTTATGTTTAATTTTCCCTTTTCAAAATCCCAAATCCACAACAAATTTCATTTCCACGCCATTTTTTCCCTAAAACCATGCCCTTTTGAAAAAAAAAGCGGGAAAAAAAACAACAGCCATATTTCAGCCAGGGCGGGAAAAAACTTGCTGGTGACGTGAAAATTAGGCAGCCTCACGGGGCGGCCCTGATAAAAATTTACACGTAACTCAAAAAACATATAGTACTTTTGAAGAATTTTGGGTTTTTTTCGGAATATATTTTTTTTCCCAATTTTGGCAAAACATGCTTTCCTGTATGGGTGCATGGGGAAAGCTGTCCCCTTTCCTGGAGCTTAGCACTCTTTCCCCAAGTTTATACACGAAGTTTAAAATGTGTCCCAACGTGTGGGGGCGGCGAGGAGTAGGGGGGGTTTGGTGGGGCAGTTTGCCCAAGTTTGAGCGGAAAAATTTCTGACACACCGCAGGCTACTCCCCGTTTCCCTCCCACTTTCCTGCCCCCACTTTATATTTTTCGCCGTATAGTTTGGGGAAATGATTGCAAACCCCTGGGGAAAAAGGGCCCAAACTTTTTTGCTGCCCCCTTTAAAAGGATCTTTTAGTAATCCCAAAATTGGGCAAAAAAAAAAAAATTCAGGAACCCCAAAAAAATTCTTCAAGTCCTATATTTTTTTTCGATTTTCAACGTTTATTTTATCGGGCCGGCCTGGGGGGCCCTTCCAAATTTCACGTCACCAAAGCCGTGGTCCTTTCGTCTGTTTGTCCCAGGAGCTTTTTTGGAACCCTGGGGGGAATTTTTTATTTTTGAATGCGGGCCCTTTAAAAACGAGGGGCGGGATGCAAAAAGTGACACCCTTTATTTTTGATAAAAATCGATAATGGCTATATTTTTTTGCAAAAATCAGGAATGATGAAATGGTAGGCCGTTCTTAAGGGTAAATACTTCATGGTTGGTAACGATGGTTTCAATAAAATTTCCCCTATTTTTAGTTTTGAAAAGTATAAAAAGTTAATCAATCAATCATTGGGGGCAAAAAGGGGGGGGGCCCCCACGTCCCCTCCCAACCTACGCGCCACTCCCAGGGGTTTGGGTTTATAATCATTTCGGGGATATATTGATCGATTGTTTAAAATACCAAAAAAGGGGGAATTTGTGCCGGGACATCGGTTATATTTATTTATTTTAATTTAGTAATAATCTAGGCTGGTTAAATTGATTGTTTATTTTGTTAGTGAAAAAGTATTTAAAAATTTTAAGGCGGGTTTAATTTTGTGTTATTTTTTGGGTTATTATTTTAATTCGAAATAATTGGCGGGATTAATTTAGTGTTATATTTTGTTGGGTTTTTAAGTAGAAAATAATTTAGGCGGGTTTAATTTTGTGTTATTTTTTAGGTATTTTGGGTTTAAGTAGTAATAAGTTAGGCTGGTTAAATTTTGGGTTTTATATTTATTTAATATTTAAATTAAAAGTTGATAGCATTTTAAAAATTAGTGATGGCTCAGGCTTATTGAAAACGTAAGTCCCAAACTTGGTTTCCATGTGCATAAAAAAGTAATTTTTATACTTTAAACGTTTGTTAACCATTTTTTCCCGGACCCATTCCAATGCAATTTGATGAAATTTATAGTATAAGTTAGGTTATCTTTTAATTATGAGGGTTTAAAATTTCCCGATAAATTTTTTAAAGGGCCGGGACGCTAGGTTTATTGTAACGCAAGTACCTTGTCTTACAAAAAAAAAAAGCATATAGGTATGTAAAATTTAAATTTTAAGTTTCGTTTTCCAGTTTTTAAAAACAAATATCCAGGGAAATGTGATGAATTTTACATGTATATTACTTATTTTTGATTACTTTTACATCATACATTTGGCTTTAGGCTTTTGACCCCAGGGGTGGGGTGGTGGGGCCCTGAAGGTACTTTTTGAGGGCTGTGGGGTTGGCCCTGGCCCGGGTGGCCCCGGCAGGATTGTTATTGTAAAGCCTGGAATTAAGGCTCTCCCGCCCCCGTGTCCCCCCATGCCTCGCAATCTAAAAGGGTAGGGGAATGGGCGGGCATGGATTGTTCTTGGGCCACAAAAACGGTTCCAAAAGTTTTTGGGTTTCCGGGTTGGGATTTTGAACTCGTTACACCGAGTTTGCCACTTCCAAACGCAAAACACTGGGCCACCTTTTTCCCCCGTTGGCTGAGTGACATTTTTTGTTTTGCCTTTTTTCTCCCTGAACATAAACTCATATATTATAAGGGGGAAAAGCTAGTAAAAAACAGTATTTTTAACGGTAGAGAAATTGAAAGGTAAAAAACAAATAAAATATATACAATTTTAAGATTATATCTCGGGGGGGGAAACATATACAAAATGAAAAATTTTACACTTTCCCCAAATTTGGAATGGGTTTTTTAAAATTTCATCAAGCTATTCATGCTTAACTGTTCATACAATATTGCTGTTAACTTCCCAAAGCTGGAATCTTGTTAGTTATTCCCCAAAAATTTATCCAGATCATATTAAACTTACTTTAGTGTATACACCCATAGACATAAAAATAAAAAAAAGAAAATTATTGCATTTTTTGAAATTTAATTAAAAAATAAATTGCAGTTTTTTAAATTTTCCCAAGTACTGTGTGTAATAAAGAAAAAGGGGGGGAGAGGGGAGATGAAAAAGTGGTGAAGGTTTAATTGAAAAAATTTGCCAGGGGAAAAGTGGAGCCAGTTATGCTGGTTACAGGGAAGCAACAAGGGCAGAGGGACTTCCCTAAATTTTTTGTGTTAGCATGTACATTTGCTTTCTCTTTTTGGGCCTACGCGGGGGGTTTTTAAAGGTCTTCGTGTGCTACGGGGTTTGTTTTGGATTTCAACACAGGTATTTGGGGGGGAACAACCACCCATCGGGAAAACAAAGGGCCCAATTTTTAACAAACATCATCTAAATTATGTCTGTTATTTTTTCCCAAATTCTATCCTGTTTCAAAAAAAACTTTAAAATCTTTTCTTCGGGAATGAAAAAGAATTTTAAACCTAAAACCCTAGTTTTTGAGAGTTTTTTGTTTTTTTTTTAATCGGGGGGGACCTTTCAATGTACCTAACCTTTTGAAAGGGAAAACCATGATCCCCTTTTGCAATGTATATGCAGAACCCCCCAATAATATGCTATTTTGTTTTAAAAAATAACTTTAGGGAAATGATGCACTGCTTGGCCAAAATTTAGAAAAAGCTAACCCACCATGGTCAGGATGCGGGCCGGGAAAACCCCCGTAGCTATATAGGGTATATTTTTTGGGTTTGTATAAACACACGCTCAAATCATGCTGGTTTTCATGTTTTTTCTGGGTTTAATTTTTGTGTTTTCGGGCAGGAGGGGAAATTCATAGGGGGGGCCATAAAGGGCTCCAATTACCCGAAACCCCAATTATTTTTTCCTGAAGCCCACTTTCTGTTCTTGAAAAATTTGTGGGCCATTTTAATGATATCTTTTGAAATTTTGCAGATTTTGGGAAATTTTTTATAAAAAATTCTCCTGCCACTACTCAGGGAAATTGCTGAACGGAGGGAGACACCCGAAAGGTGGTCTTATTACCAGGTCCCCAAAATTTTTTTTAATATACACTCTCTGTGAAAAATTTTCTTCTTTTCCTCTCTATATTTTTCATCCTTTTCATTTGGAGGGGGCCACAAGTAATCGAAGGCGGTTTTGACAATCTTATTCTGGGAAAGAATAAAAAGATCATCCATGGAATCCAGAAGCTTCATGAATTGGTTGTGTGTTTTCCCGGGGGATTCTAAAATGAAAGAAAAAAATGTTTAAAAAAAAAACCAACAAAAGCGAAGCACAACCAAAACCAAACGAAAATATATTCCCCAAAAGGAAGGGAGGGATAAAACACCCTATGTATATATTTGAATTTAAATGAAGGTAGGAATTTTTAAAAACCATTCTAAAACACTTGAAAAAAGGGGAATGCTTTTGGCCCAAACATCATGCATATTTGATTAAAATGCATCACAGGGTTTAAAACAAAATAGGAACAATGGGGGTAATTGAAAAAACAGTTTTGGAAGTTTTTAAAAAAAACAAATCATTCAAAAATTTTAGCTTGGGGAATCAAAATTTTTTTTAGCTGTATAATTTAATTAAAGGTCTAAAAAGGGTTTTTAAAAATCTAAAAGATCACTATTGTACTTCAAGGGCCAAAAGTGAACCTTTTTAAAATATTTTTGGGACTTTAAAAAAAAGAATTTGGGGGGGTGTTTCCAAAAAAAATGGTAAAAAAATTTACTTAAAATTTTTTTGCTTGCAAAGGAATGTTTTTTCCACACCAAAACGCTGTTTCAATAATTGTAAGAAAACTGTTTAAAAAGGGAAACATAATAAAGTGTTAAAGGGAGGAAAGTGTATTCCCCCCCAAAACGTTGAAAATGCCCTAATTTTTCAAATTTCCAAAAAAAATTTATAAAATTTAGTTTGTTATGGAGGGGGGTAGCTGAAAAAAAGATGCATTTTTTTACCCCTTCTTAAATTTTCACATTTTTTAACCCCTCAAAAAACAGCAAAAGTTTTTTGACCTCGTACTCAATTTTGGTTTAAAAAAACCAAAGTACCCCATTGTTTTTATCCCGAAAGCAAAAAACGGGTAGAAGCTGATTAAAAGATAATATTGGGTACTGTATTATCACGATTAAAAACTAGAACTGTCGCCGTAAATAAAGGGAAAACAAAAGCCCAAAGGGGATCAATTTTTGGGGGTACTCGCTGACGGGCGAGAAAAGTTCCCGGGAGTTACCTATTTTTGCACATTTTCAAAATTCGATCACATGGGCCCCCCCTATACACATATGTTTTTCTTTAGAGGGATTCATGCTACATTTGTTCAAATCAAAACCAACCCTTTACCGTCACAGACTGGGGGGATATGATGTAAAAAATCGCCATGCTTTAAATTTGGGACCATTTTTTCCCCCATAAACCCCACACAATTTCCTCATCCCTATCTGCCAAAAAAATGCCAGCAGTGGATTTGGGTGGTAAAAAATATCTTCTCTTCTCACTAGAATCGTCCATCATTTTCCCAGAATGCCCCCGGGCCCCGGCAGGAAAAAAGCTCTCCTTCCCCCTTTCCTTGCCCCTCCCTTTGGGTTTTTTTGTAAAAAAAAAAACGGGGTTTTTTCGTTTTCCTTTTTGACACGCGAAAACCCCAAACCCGGGAACCCCGAAAACCCCAAACCCCAACTGAAAGGGGAAAAATTTTCCCGCAACTTGGGGCCCCAAAAGGAAGAGGCCTTTATTTAAATATAAAAATATAAAACCTGCTGGCTGCAAAATTCCTAAAAATTTTTGGGATTATTGGTTATGGGCATTTTCCGACGAAACTATTTACCCAAAAAGAAATAAAAACATAAAAAAAATATGTCCGGGGGGTTTTAAAGAAGGGTGTACTGAAAAGAAAAATTTCCCTTTTTTCCTAACTCGTCACGGTTTTTGAGTTGGTTTTCGTTTTTTTTTATTTTTCGAAAAAAATTTTATTTTTTGGGCCTTTATTTTATACATTTAAATTTTTAATTCCGGGTAAACCGGGCCGGGCCGTTTAAGAATTCATCTTTTTTTTTCTCTATAACCGTTTTTGTCCTTTGTTTATAGTTTTCTGAGATATTAATTTAAAAGGTGATTTTCAAAAAAAATTTCAAAAAGGGCCCTTTGCCCGCAGATCTTGGGGTGTAAAAAAAATATCTCCCGATTTTTGATGTAATTGAGTTTATAGTGCAGATCACGAAACTGGGCTTCGTTTTTTTCCCTATTTGCTTCTAAACGTTTTTTTTCCCTCTGAAAACCCTTTTTCCCCTTTAAAAACAAAAAACCCCTGATTATATATCCAAAAAATTTTTCATCACAAGGGGAAATTCATTGAAAACCAAATTTTTTACACCGCTATACACAATTATTAAATGGATTTATTTTTCCCCGCAAAATATGTAAAAAAAAAATATATATATATATATATTATATATATATTTTTATATATTTGTCTAAACATTCTGCCTATTTTTTTTCGGGTACGTTCCCCACCACTACTGCTTTTGGGTTTGAAACGGGGTGGGGTTTGGGACGAAAAAGCCCAAAAAAAATCAGATAGGGGTTAGCAAAGGGGGATGAGGTTTGTGTTTTAAATAGGAAAAACATTAAACAGTGATCAAATTTTTGGGGTTTTAGACGTTAGGGACGCTGGGGTCGCTGTTTTGGGTTTTCTAAACGGCGCCACTACGTCCCCTAAACGTGTGCAACCCTAAAAATTTATTTACTGTTTAAGTATTTTTTATTTAAAAACATCCCCACGCCATTTTCGGGAATCTGGGGATTTTTCCCAAAATCTCGATTTGCCAAAATAAAAAGAGCACAGGACAAATAAAATGTTATGGATTTTGCGTCCACAAAAAAACAGTTAAAAGTCCCCCAGGACAAATTTTCTTTCTCTTTTCAGCGTGTGTTGGCGTTAATACTTACATTTCTACTGCATTTATTTTAGGGGAAATTTTGAAAGGGCTACTGGAGAGCCGGGGTCAATTTTTTTGTCTTCATCGGGGTCATAGTATGGCATAAATTAAAAAATGACAAAAAAATTTCCCCGAGTGTGGCCCCCCAACAATAAAGTCGCCACTAGTGTTTAGTTTTTGAGTGTCCTCCCTCGGGCCCCGTCGCCCGAAGAAAAAAAAAAGCTAGGAATTTTGAAACCCTATATTCCCCAGTAAAAAGCATAAAAAAAGCTGAAAAAGGGGAGGGTTTTTCCGTCAGGGAAAAACCCTTTCGTGATCATCTTCAGTGGGACATAAAAAAACAGTATTTTTCTATAATTCGTAATATATGGCGCCTGGCGAAATTATTTCTCTCTCTCTCTCTCTCTCCCCTCTCTCTCTCTCTTCCCCTTTTCTCCTCTCTCTCTCTCTCTCTCTCCCTCTCTCTCTCTCTCTCTCTCTCTCCCCTCCCTCTCTCTTCTCTCTCTCTCTCTCTCTCTCTCTCTCTCTCTCTCTTCCCTCTCTCTCTCTCTCTCCTTTTCCCCTTCCCCCTTTTTCTCTCTCCCCCTTTTCTCTTTTCCCCTCCTCTCTCTCTCTCTCTCTTCCTCTCCCCCTCTCTCTCTCCTCTTCTCCCCCTCTCTCTCCCCTCCTCTCTCTCTCTTAATCAGGTGATGTCAGGGAAAAATGTTTAAAGGGCAGCTTGCCAGTGCCGTCCGCGCAGGTGCTTCCCCAACCTGCACCAGCGATGCCCCAAACCCCCAACAGGTAAATACTATCCCCCTTACTACCCAAAAAGGGTTCCCGACTTTAAAAATTTCACAAGCCAGATTACAGAAACGGTGCCGTTTAAATGGGCTAACCAATATTTGGGGCGATCAAGAGCCCAAATTTATTACCATGTTACTTTGGGAAAAAAGTCAACCCCACCAAATACAAGTGACGCACCCGGCCCCGCACCCCCTTCACCCGACGCTTTGAGGCCCGCCCCCAGTTAGCCCAGACACCCTTGCCCCCCTCCCAGGGAGCCCCAGCTCGACCGGGGGGCCTGACTAGCCCCTTCCGCACGGTGCATGGGAGCCAGCCCCTCCGCCTGGTGAATGCAGCCAGCCCCCTTTACCGCACCCCGACCTGTGGTTGACCCTTTAAAAAACCCCACGACATGTGGGTTAGGGCCCAAAACCACCCGCTGAAAAGACGGCTGACCCCCCTTTACTCTGGGGACTTTGAAACACCCCCCTTTGCAGCCCGGGGAGCCAACACAACCTCCCAATCTCCAATCACTTCCCAAAACCTCAAACCATCCCTATAGCCCGCAGGTAACTCACACAAAAATAAAGATTTTTTTGATACAAATGATAAAAGCTGGCAAAATTTCCAAAAAATCCAAAAACCTTAATCAATCAGTCTAAAATACAAACAAAAAAATTTGGGGGCGAAATGCTAAAAACTGAAAATTTAAAATTTCCCTTTTATAACCCTTGAATCCCCGCAACAAAGTTAAGTTTAATTTGAGCAGCAAAAAAATCAAAAGCAGTAAAACAGCACAAAATAAAATCAGAACCCCCCATCACCTAACAACCCCTCTCATTGGGTTTATCAAATTGCAAAGAGTACTAAGTTTTGATTTACGAAAAATGCAAAGTAAGGTATTTTTCCCGGGGCAAAAAATCGACCGTCAAAAATTTTTTGGGGGCAAAAAAAACCAAATGGGTTTCCTTTTGAGTCGTTTTAAAATGGTGGGCTGTAGGGCTTTCTTGATGAAATAGCGGGGGGCCCCCGGGATTTTAGATAATTTTTGGGTTTATTGATTATTTCTCTCAAAGTGAAAAACAAAAATTGGGAAAATGTGGGTTTTGGGCAATTGTGCCCCCCTGCCAAAGTCTCGGGAAATCCAAATAAAATAAAAAGTTTAAAGAACGGGTAGTGAAATGGTGTGAAACAAACGGAGGCTGTTCCCTTAACCCAGTTCCAAAAGTTCAAACTTGGGACTGGGGATTTAGATATTTTTTTTTTAGCGAGGTAGGAACCATCCCTAAACCCCGAAAAAGACTAGGCGCAGTTAAAATTTTTTGTGCCACCATAGATAAAAAATGTCCCGGATTTAAACGATTTAAAATTGGAATACTGTTAAGAAACAAACCCCTATGTTTTACAAGTTTCAGAACAAAAATGCACCCCAAACAAAAAACACGAAGGCAACCCTCACGCCAAAGGTTTTTCCCCCCCCCTATCCCCCCTTTCCCCAAAATAACCATTTGTTGACTCTAAACCAAAAAAAACCCGTCATGGTAACGAAACCCACAAAGCCCCTTTCACAGCTACTACTCAAAAAGGGAGTTCACAACTGCCCAAACAGCAAAGGCAACCCCCCCCCCACCCGACCCCCAACCCCCCTTTTCATACGCTCTACCAAACCTTTCTGCCCAACCCCCCACCCCGGGCCCTTTGCCCAAACCCTTTGGGCCCCAAAAGTACCTTTTGGGCCCGCTGGGTGCCTATCTCCCCCGCCCGCCGGGGGGCCCCTCAGGTTAATCCTCGAGGCCTCGAAAAAACGGGTTTCGGGCACCCAAACCCCCCAAATAAATCCAAATTTTGGGGGCCAAAAAACTCTTTTTGGGGGAAAAGGGCACAGACGCGACGCGACCTCACCACACGCGAGTCTTTTCACCCATAACATAAAATTTTGGGCCCCTCTAACCCCACATCAGAAAAAGAAAATAGGATGCTTTAACTGTGGGGGGAATTTTCCAAATTTCCCCGAAAACCTGTTTTTCGGGCAAAACCCCCTCACCCACTCCCTGCATTGAAAAAACAGAATCTCATTGGGGGAAAAAAACACAGGGGCGCACGCGACCCCCACCACACGCGAATCTTTTCAAAACCCTTAAAATAATGGTTTACCCCCCTTTAAAGGGACTCAGAAAAAAGAAAAAAGGGTGCTTTAACTGTGGGGAAATTTAAACCCCAAACCGGGCAACTTGTAGGGATGACCACCCCAAAATCAGATGTAATTTTTCCCTTCCCCGGGAAAAAGTCTCCCAAGTAATTATTTCAGTAGATAAAGGGTGTGGGGGAAGAAGAAACTTTCCCTGTATGTTATATTTGAAAGGGGTTGATAACTATTGGAAAAATATTTTAAAGCTCAGCCCACAGTTAAATTTTTATGAAAATTTAAACTTCTTTTAATTTTGAAGAGAAATTTATGTTTTTTTTTGTGTGTGAGTGAAAAACATGGCTACGTGCTGAAAATCCCGATGAACCCAAATTAAAAAACCAGTTTTAACATTTTTAAAAAGGGGTGCTGGGGCGGGGGAGGGGGGTGTATGTATTTATGGTTTTAAAAAACCAACCCGAAAACTAATATAATAGATCTAGCTTTCCTAAACAACCCGGTGTAGAGGACTTAGGGTGAGTGTTCAGAGTCTATTTTGCCAGCCGTTTTCATTGGATTGTTACAGGGACCCCAAAGGGCCCCCTGGCTTCTTTTTAGTATTTCGGTGTTTTTAGACAAGGGATGTGTAAATAAGAAAAAGGGGTTTTTTGTTTGGGGATTTTAAGATTTATTATTTTTCAAGAAAAAAAAAAATGAAGAATGAATTGGGAATAAAACTTACACAGTTGATAGAAGAGGGGCCCCTAGGGGGACCCAAAATGGCCCCCTTTTTGGGAAACCGGGGGTTTACCAGGGGGAAATTTTTAAACCCAAATTTTGAGATGATCCATTTTTTTTTTTTTTTTTTTTTTAGGCCTATTAGCGATAATTTTTGAAAAAAAAGTGGGTTGGGGAGAATTGGGGCCCCTTTATGTAGGGTGTGGGTAATGGGTGGGGTTTAATGGGTGGGGTGGGTGGGGAATGGGTGGGGGGGTGATTTGGGGGATTTAATGGGTGGGGGGTGATGGGTTGGGTGATGGTATGGGTGATGGGTTTTATGGGGGAGGGAATAGGTGGGGGGGGATGGGTTTAAAGGGAAAAAATATATGTCCCCGACATCACCCTTTAGTGATGGGTTTGGGGATGGGATGGGGGATGGGTGGGTGGGTGAGGGGGAAAAGGGGGGGGGTGATGGGTAATTTGGGGAAATTTTAAACGAAAGTCTTCTGTCTGTGGTGGTGTGGGTGTTTCTGGTATAGGGTTTCCCCCCCCCTTGGGAAACACCTCATATGAAAACATTTTTTTAATCGGGTTGACCGGGGGAAAGGTTTTAAACCCCAAAGAAAGAGAGGTCCCATCACTTTTTTTTTTTTTTTTTACCCATTTGCGATAATTGTGAAAAAAAAGTGGGGGTTTCGAGAATTAGAGAGAACCCGGGAAATCCGAAAAGCCAGTGGGCGCGGGAGTTTTAATCACAATTTGTTGAAAAATTGGTCAACTTGAAAGAAAAAAATGGGCTTATTCCACTGCACTTAAAACACAAAAGTATAATTTTAAGAACGATTTTCTTCTATATGTATATTGTATAGAAGCCTGAGTCTGTAAAACATGCATTTAACCAATAACCAAGTAGGTTATAGTTGAGGAGGCGAGGTAAATGTTACTCTATGATATTATATAGTCAATAACGTATGTTTAGAAGTTATCTATACCTAGGCAGTCATATTTTCCTGTTATTATTGTGTATCAATCAGATAGAAAGCCTGGAAGTGCAATGAGTCGACGCGTGAAGTGGCAATGTTTTGATTCAATCTCCCCGCCACAATCTCCCCGCCCACCACTCCCCGCCGCGGCGTGTCGCCTCCACAATTATAACCTACATTGTCGCAGCAACAAGCCGATTTCGGCATTCTTTATTCTTGTTTTTCCAAGGCTTGCTTATTGTATTTTGACAAGCGTTTGCCAGACGCAGCAGTACTGTCTTAGAAAACAGTGTGAACATCACCCAAATTTTACATGCCACAATATACATGTAAAAAATATATTAAGCTTTGCTACTCGAGCGCAGTAATTAGCATTAAATTGCTATTATAGAACGTTCCATCGTAATGAATGTCATCCATATAATTAGTAGAACAACAGAAGAACTATATTTTTTGGTATTCAGATGCGGTGCATCAATGTTTATTGCGAGATTAATTATGAAAATATTAGTCGCGGAGCCAAAACACAGTAGACCAACCTTTGAGTTAAAACTGCCAGCGACCACTGGCATTTCTCGAGTTTCAGTTCTCTCTAATTGAGGAAACCTGATGTAGGGTGATGGGTAATGGGTGAGTGAATGGGTGGGGTGATGGGTAATTGGGTGTGGGGTGATGGGTGAGTGAATGGGTGGGGGGTGATGGGTTGGGGATGATGGGTGATGGTGAGGGAATAGGTGGGGGGTGATGGGTAATGGGTGAGTGAATGGGTGGGGGGTGATGGGTAATGGGTGAGTGAATGGGTGGGGGGTGATGGGTAATGGGTGAGTGAATGGGTGGGGGGAATACATACATTTCTACATCCATGATTTCAGGAAAGTTAGAAGGGGCTATCTGGAGAGTCCATGTTTGGTGGGCCTTCGGCCCACCAAACACAGGTGGTGGGCCAAAGGCCCACCAATAGCCCTCCGCAGGAGCTAGCCAAAAAGTCCGCCCGGAGGGCGGCTTTGCGGCTAGTATATATATATATATATATATACATACAAATAAATATTTCTTTTACCATAACTATAACGATAATATGAACAATAACAACACTCGTTCCACTTTCCCTGAATAT
The DNA here is from genome assembly GCA_016584305.1 of Chionoecetes opilio. Taxonomy (NCBI): domain Eukaryota; kingdom Metazoa; phylum Arthropoda; class Malacostraca; order Decapoda; family Majidae; genus Chionoecetes; species Chionoecetes opilio. Next base: position 81,047 of record JACEEZ010024723.1, read on the forward strand.
ATCATTCATGCATTCAACAGGCACCTCATTCTTGGACTGCTTCGAAGTGAACACGGACACCACTCTCCTACCCCTCACTGTAGCCATTGGTTCTGTTGACACTAGGGACATTGCTCTCAAATGTCCCAATACCTGCCTTAAGAATGGTTACTCATTTGCCGGCATCGCTGAGGGTACCTTCTGCTTCTGTAGCTCTAGTGGTGAGTCTTGATAAATGTGGTTGATATGATTAGGGTTGTGCAGAGTGGAAGACAAAAAAGACAATTGTTCCCTTACCCTGCTCAATTAATTTGTATTTCAAAATGCATGACGTGTCATTGAGTCAATGATGTTTGATCAAAAACATATTTCCGGTGCCTCTGCTCAAAGAGTCCATCTAATATAGTATACATGTGTATTCTCTATCCATCCAGAGTAATTTGTGTTAGTGAAAGAATAACAACAGCACGCTAGGATAGGCTTAAGTCTAATTATTACCTGTTGCTCCTCCAAATACTGCAGCGAGCGGCCATCACTCTACTGTAACATGCAATGAAATGTGTGATGACGGAGTTAGCCAATGCGGCACAACTGATAACGCCAACATCGTCGCCGTGTACGAGACAGGCGCTGGGAATGGAACCTTCAATCTTGTTGCCACCAATGACGTAAGTTCACTGGCTTAGGATATGCCGCATGGAACACTGCAGTTCATATTTTATTTGCAATATGATTGGCATTAGTCTTGCTCTGTCCCTGTTATATATTCCAGCATTATGTCTTTAGTTATATTTACTTATACGTTCTAACTCATCTAAACTTATTGGTATCCAAGTAATACTTTATCTTCACTAAACCCATAAACTCAAGATATTACTTATCTTTGGTTTGATACTCAAGCAATGTTGCTTCTTTTGCCATCTTCTACCGTTATTTTCATGCTCACTGATCTTCTGAACTTGCTAACATGCTTCCTCTCCTCCCGCGGCCTATCTGCACAAAAGTTTCTACTCATTAGCATCCATATTATGTCCATCTTCCTAATGCACGAGTAATCAGTATCTTTACTCTTTCATCCCTTTTACTGGTAAACTCTAGAACTTTCTTCTTGCTTCTATTTTTCACCTTCCTACGACTTAAATATTTTCAAAAGAGGAGCGCCAAGACACTGCCCGAAATAAATTGGCCCACCCTCATTTGTTTATTATCTTACTGTCTTCTATATAGGGACTGGCAACTAAGCGGGCTGTTACCTCTTTTATTTGTCTATGGCCAGCCCATTGTGATGTAACAAAAAAATATATATCATATACATTCCATACATCCTGTTCATCGTTCATCACTAATTTATTACCTAACACTGGGAATGCTACTTGGTAGGACACCGCTATCTCCTTCTCTATCACGAGGGAGGCCCAGGCGCTGGTGGCAATGACCTTCTTGGTGGATCTGGACTCCATGGCGTCACCCTCCCGTTTGAAAAACCATACAGCCGTAGCTCTAAATTTTGACACCATCTACCAGCCCTACCTAGTACCCGGACAGTACTCACTTACAGGTAAGTAATGGTGAGAGGGAGGAATTTCCTGTTTGGACATATACTTTCTGACAAACTTATGACAAACATAATGTATGAATGTTGTTTGAGGAATTAGATAACGTGGATAACAAATTTGTTTGGTGGGGTTGCAATATGTTCTAATAATCTAACATGTCTACCTACCAATGCTCTACCAATATGCTTTACCTACGTTTATCTTACGTTACATCTTGTCTGTCTGTCGGCTATCGGACGCCGGCCTTCTCACCTTCTCTTCATTTCATGCCTGTCATCTTTCCGACAGACACAACGTTATGGAAACCTACAATATTTGTTTTGTATCTATCTCTCGTTCTTGCATGTCATCTGGGTTGACCTGTGTGTCGGATATCAGTCTTCTCTATTCTCTCTTCGTGGTGGGTCAAGTTACAGGGCGCTCGCTACTTGCCTTACCACGCCAGTTATCCCTCCTTCCTTGCCATTATGATTGGCTCCTATCAGTTACTGTTCTCCTCCTTCCATCATTATTGACTATGACCTTCTCATATCCTTCTTTTGACATGATTTACTGTCATCTGTCTCTAAACCTCATTATTCATGCCCCACCACGAAACGGTCTGTCGAGTGCTGGCCGTGACAGGAGTTCATCAGTGGAGGACTGGAGACTTATCTAAACGCACTCTTCCTTGCCTACCTCTTTGTATCATATTGTATATATTCAATATACGTAAACAAAGCAGTGACGTGTGTTTGCTTTACCGGCACTACTTGGCTGAGAGAGTTAAACTTACATAGCAGAGCTCCTTCACCCCGTAGAGCAGGTGTCCTCGACCTTTTTAATCTTATGTACCCCTTGAGGTCTTTCAGTATTGATCACGTACCCCTTACTCAGAATGCAGCATCAAGAAGGGTAAAAAGAAAAGCATGGTTTATTAACTTAGTTTATAAAGTTTAAATTGTG
>JACEEZ010024724.1:17500-22500 GCA_016584305.1 Chionoecetes opilio
TCCTCCTCCTCCTCCTCCTCCTCCTCCTCCTCCTCCTCCTTCTTCTTCTCCTCTCCCTCCTCCTCTCCTTGTCGTTCGCTTTACCGAGGTCGATTTTTTCCTCTTTCTCGTCTCACCTCTTTATCTGTGTGTGTGTGGGAGTCTCTCTCTCTCTCTCTCTCTCTCTCTCTCATCTCTCTCTCTCTCTCTCTCTCTCTCTCTCTCTCTCCTCTCTCTCTCTCTCTCTCTCTCTCTCTCTCTCTCTCTCTCTCTCTCTCTCTCTCTCTCTCTCTCTCTCTCTTTTCTCTCCTCTCCTCTCTTGCTTATCCTCCTCCTCCTCCTCCTCTCTCCTCCTCCTCCTCCTCCTCCTCCTCCATAAAGTTGACGGTAGTGTTTAACTCTGTGAATATACCGAATGGCGGGAAGAAAATGTCTCCTCCTTTTCCACCTCTTTCTCCTCTTCATCTTTTTCCTCCTTTTCCTCCTCTTCCATTTCCTTTTCCATCCAGAAGATAGCAAACATGTTCTATATATTTTCGCTTTTGGTCACTCGCTCCTCTTTTTATCTTCGTCTCCCTCACTTCGTACCTCCTCCTCCTCCTCCTCCTCCTCCTCCCTCCTCCTTCTCCTCCTCCTCCTCCTCCTCCTCGTCCTCCTCCTCCTCTTCCTCCTCCTCCTCCTTCCTCCTCCTCCTCCTCCTCCTCCTCCTCCTCCTCCTCCTCCTCCTCCTCCCACCATCTTCCTCCACCAGATAAGTTTGCTCAGAGTTTGACCGCCGATGAGGGGAAAGGAATCTTGGTGAGAGGGGGGTCTGGGGGGGAGAGGGAAGGGGGGAGGAGTGAGGTGAGGGGAGTAGTGGAGGAGGGAGGAGCGACGGGGCGCGGAGTGAGTCTTGTATCCTTGTGTGTGTGTTTTGTTTTAGTGCCAAATGGGTCAGGAGGTTCCAGTATACAGTACTATTTTCTTTCGTAATCGTAATTTATATAGTAGTATCATGTTGTATACATTCATTTCTTCACTTCATTTTATTTACTGTATTTCATTTCTTGATCTCATTTGATAACTTTTTAATTTTTTATATTATTTTCTATCCTGTCTTTTTTTTTTTCTCCTTTTTTTTACCGTTATATCGTGATTCGGTGTGGCGTGGTGGGAGGATGGGTGGTGTGTGTGTGTGTGTGTGTGTGTGTGTGTGTGTGTGTGTGTGTGTGTGTGTGTGTGTGTGTGTGTGTGTGTGTGTGTCCCCTGGAGGCACGGGAGGGTAGGGGCACCACCGAGAGAGGGGTAGGGTGCGACACGGGGCTGGTAGTGATAATGGATTTGTAATGATGTGCGCACAGTAACTTGTCTCTCTATGGGGAAGGGGCGACAGTGAAGGAAAATCTAAATAAGTAAGAATAACATACATTTAATGTTAGATTTTTGGTTTATATTACTAACACTATTACCGTTATTGAGTTTTTGTTATTATTTTATCAGTGATATTTTTTTCTCATTATTATTTTATTATTTCTAAAACTAGCTATTATAATTTTTGTTTGTAAGTGATTATGGGTTTTGCATTATTATAGATTTTTTCTCAGTATTAAATTAAGGTAATTTCGTATTTTTTCATAGTATGCTAAATATTCTTGATCTTCTCCCCCCTCTTTCCTCCTCCTCCACCTCCTCCTCTCCTCCTCCTCCTCCACCTCCTCCTCGTCCTCCTTATCATCTTAATATTACAGACCATCAATATTTTTCCACTATATTCAATCTTCTTGCGATAATTATATTCATTTCATAGATAATGCACACTTGAATTAACTCAACTTTCGACTCTATATATATAATTATATATTTCCCATTTATATTTACTTTCTCCCCCATCATAACCCTTTCTCCCCTCATTCCCCTCATCCTCCATTCATCCTCTTATCCACCACTCACTCCAACTCTCATCCCCTTTCTCTCCCCTCTTCCCTTTTACATGTCCTTTCCCACTCCCCTCATTTCATCCCCTTACTGTCTCCCCCCCCTCTTTTCTCTCTCTCCTCTCTCTCTCTCTCTCTCTCTCCTCTCTCTCTCTCTCTCTCTCTCTCTCTCTCTCTCTCTCTCTCTCTTCCTCTCTCTCTCTCCTCTTCTCTCTCTCTCTCTCTCTCTCCCCTCTCTCTCTCTCTCTCTCTCTCTCTCTCCCTTCTCTCCTCTCCTCCTTTCATCTCTCTCCCGTTTCCTTTCTCTCTCTCTCTCTCTCTCTCTTCTCTCCTCTCTCTTTTCCCTTTTTCCCCTCCTCTCTCTCTCTCTCTCTCTCTCTCTCTCTTCCCCTCTCCCTCTTCTTCTCTCTCTCTCTCTCTCATCTCTCTCCTTCTCTCCTCTCTCTCTCTCTCTCTCACCCTCTCTCTCTCTCTCTCCCCTTCATCCCCTTTTCCCCCTTTACCTCGCCCTCGCTCTCCCCTTTTCCCCTCTATCCGGGCTCCCTACCAAAACAAAAGTGATGATATCCATCGTAAACTAATTAGCTTCTCTGAATGGGTCGACTAAACAATTATTACAGCCTCCCTCCATCCTTTCCCTTCCCTTCTCTCTCTCTCTCTCCTCTCTCTCTTCTCTCCTCTCTCCTCTCTCTCTCGTCTTCTCTCCTCTCTCTCTCCTCTCCCCTCTCTCTCTCTCTTTCCCCTCTCTCTCTCTCTCTTTTCTCATTCCCATAAATCTTTTCATCTCATCCTCCCCCTTCTCTCTCTCTACTTCTCTTCCTCTCTTCTTCTCTCTCTATCTCTCTCTCTCTCTCCTCTCTCTCTCTCTCTCTCTCTCCCCTCTCTCTCTCCTCTCTCTCTCTCTCTCTCTCTCTCTCTCTCTTCTCCTCATCTCTCTCTCTCTCTCTCTCTCTCTCTCTCCCTCTCTCTCTCTTCCCTCTCTCTCTCTCGCTCTCTCTCTCCTCTCTCATCTCTCTTCTCTCCCTCTCCTCTCTCTCTCCTCTCTCTCTCCTCTACTCCTCTACTCTGTCCCTCATAAAAATCATTCTCAACACTCTCCTCTTCCCCTCTTCCCTTCCCTCACCGCCTCTTCCCTTACCCCCTTTTCCCCTCATCCCCTCACTCCCCCTCATCACTCACCCTTTCCCCTTAACCCTGACTCCCCCCTTTCCCCTCAGCCAGTCACCCGCGGCACATCTTGTAGTACATTATTTTGATATTCTTAGTAAATTGCTCAGTTTCTATTGCCTTACTCTCTCCCCTCCCCTCCCTCCCTTTCCCCTCTCTCTCTCTTTAGCTCTCCCTCCCTCACTTCCCCTCACATAAACATTGTCTCGCATTGTAATCATTTGTTCTTTTCTCTGAATATGTATGTAATGAATGCCAAATTATTTCTTCTGTCTATGTGAAAGAAACATTTTTATTGCTATTATTATTATTGCTATTATTATGATTATTGTTGTTATTGTTATTATTGTTGTTATTGTTGTTATTGTTATTATTGTTGTTGTGGTCAGTCATTTTGATATTTCTTACTGTTTCTCTTTCTCTTTTTCGATGGGGTATTATTATTGTTATTTTTATTGTTATTGCTTCTCTAATTTGTTCCTTTTCATGCGTAGGTGTGATGGCAGATGGCGCCAGGGGGGGGGGGGGTATTGGGGTAGTGGGGGTGGGGGTGGTGGTGGTGGGTGGTAGGGGGGGGATATAACTTTAATTTTTTTTTCGTTTCCCAAGGGGGATTATTTCATTCTCTCTCTCTCTCTCTTCTCTCTCTCTCTCCTCTCTCTCTCTCTTCTCCTCTCTCTCTCCTCTCCTTCCTCTCTCTCTCTCCTCTCTCCTCTCTCTCCTCTCCTCTCTCTCCTCCTCTCTCTCCCTCTCTCTTCTCTCTCTCTCCCCTTTCCCTTTTTTCTCTCTTTCCCCCTCTCTCTCTCTCTCTCTCTTCTCTTCTCTCTCTCCTCTCTCTCCTCTCTCTCCTCTCCTCTCCTCTCCTCTCTCTCTCTCTCTCTTTCCCTTTCCTTTTTCCTACTTCCTTCCTTCCCTTTCCCTTTTTTCCTTCCTTCCCTTTCCCTTTCCTTCTCTCAAACCTTCCAGCCCCTTTTCCTTTATTCCTTTTCCCATCTCTTAAAACCCTCCCTTTACTCACTCACTCACTACTCACTCCTCACACATACACACCACCACTTTCCCCCCTCATTCACTCCTTCCCTCCCTCCCTCCCCCTTCCCCCCCCCCTCACACACTCACACCTCACTCACTCACTCACTCAACAACTCCACACCACTCCTCCGCACTCACTCCCCTCACTCACAAAACTCACGCACTCACTCACACCCCCTCACTCCTCACCACGCACTCACCACTCACTTTTCCCAAGGGTTAATTAAAAGGGATTTTTGTTCAGGGGATTTTGACGTTCATAGTTTGTGTTTCCTGCCACCGTGTGTTTCCATTTTACAATAAAGCTCGGTCAGGTATTTTTCCCTTTAGTCTTTTTCATTGGTTTGTATTCGCGCCTCTTTTTTTCCTTCAGTATTTGTTTTGCCGCCATGAAAATACCTTTTGGTCCGATATTTTCTAAAGAATTGATATTGTTTTGCAGTTTAATACTTTTGGTGTTTTGTTGTACGTCTGGTTTGGTTATTATTATGATCTTTTTTTCGATTCATTTATTTGTTTTATGTATTTGTATTTCTTGGTTTGTTGAAATGTATATTCTTTTAGGGAGTTTTACACGTTGAGCTTTATTTTGTTATATTTTTCGTTGTTGTTTTGATTTTCAGTTGAATTAAATGGACTGTTATTTCTCCTTCATCTCTTCCTCTCATCACCTACCTCCTCCTTATCTTTTTCTTCCCCTCCTCTTCCTCCTCCTCCTCACCGCTTCCCTCACAACCATCCCCTCACAACCCTTTCACCCTTACAACATATCACCCCTCATGTCCTACACACCTATCTCCTCCTCTCCCCTCATCTTCTCCCATCATCTTTTCCCCTCACAACATAACACTCCTCATGTCCTACACACCTATCTCCTCCTTCTCCCCTCCTCTTCTCCCCTCATCTTTT
>JACEEZ010024724.1:37500-52500 GCA_016584305.1 Chionoecetes opilio
TACAAATCTCGACTTTCCCTTTTGCAACGGGAGCACAATTCCGGCCAAAACAAAGCCGCGTTCATTGTTTGCTGGCTTGCTTGCTTAACGAATGAAAGGAAACAGTAATAGAGAGGAAAAAGATATTGTTGTTGGTACGGTGATAGAGAGAAATGCTAGAAAAATGAAGTGATAATGTGTATGTTATAAAATAGAAAAAAGTATGTACTGATGTAGATATATGTGCATAAAATAAAAAAAATTCAAGGAAAAAGAGTTAGTTGTTGATAAAGAGAAATACGATGATAGAGAAATACTAGAAAAATGATGTGGCGAAGTAATAGGATACAAAATAGAAAAAAAATGTCGATATGTGCAAAAAAAAAAACGTGGGGTGCCTAAAATTTACTTGGAAATTAACGAAGGCGAAAAAAGTTACTATTCATTGATACAAAAACGAATAAAAATATGTTGTGATGTAGATATATGTAAAAAAAAATAAAAAAAACACGCTGGCTGTCTAAAATTTACTTGAAAATCAACAAAGGCGGAAAAAAGTTACCATGCATTGAAAAAAAACCGTATAGACAGACGGAAAAAAATGATTAATTAGGATAATACTCTGTTAAACAAATGCAAAAAAAAGGGAAAAAGAAAGAAATTTATGGAGAAAAAAATTGCACTCACTCTTTCCTTACTTAACTAACAGAAGAGGAAAAAAACCAAAGGAAGAAAAAAACGAAATACTTATTGATAAATTAATTGCATATAGAAAAGAAAAAAAGCAGTAGTGGGTAGAGAGAGAGAGAGAGAGAGAGAGAGAGAGAGAGAGAGAGAGAGAGAGAGAGAGAGAGAGAGAGAGAGAGAGAGAGAGGAGAGGGAGAGAGAGAGAGAGAGAGAGAGAGAGAGAGAGAGAGAGGAGGGGAGAGAGAGAGAGAGAGAAGAAGAAGAGAGAGAGAGAGAAGAGAGAGAGAGAGAGAGAGAGAGAGAGAGAGAGAGAGAAGAGAGAGAGAGAGAGAGAAAAAAAAAAAGAGAGAGAGAGAGAGAGAAAAAAAGAGAGAGAAAAAGAGAGAGAGAGAGAGAAGAGGAGAGAGAGAGAGATGAGAGAGAGAGAGAGAGAGAGAGAGAGAGAGAGAGAGAGAGAGAGAGAGAGAGAGAGAGAGAGAGAGAGAGAGGGGCACAAACAGATAGCGAGACAGAGTGAGAGGAAAGGAATAAAAAAAAAATCAAAGCTGAACAAACTATCATTAGCAGTGGGAGTCATTTTTCCAAACTAAAATATAAAGTTAGTGATGATGTGTAAACGTTGAGAATTTTTTTAATATTTCATTACTATTTTATTTTTTCCAGGATAGACAAAGTGATGGGAGGAAGAGGAGGAGGATGATGTAGGAAGCGAAATTAGATGAAATGAAATAAAGTGATTTGATTTTTTTTTTAGATTTCACAGCTACCATTTTTTTTTTTCCAGGATAGACAAAGTGGACGAGGGAGCGAAGAGGAGGAGGACGATGATGTAGGAGCGAAATGAGATGAAAAGAATTGATTAGTTTCCTCTGCAAGGTTAGTATACTTCCTCAATAATACAATCAATTAGTAATGCAATCCATCAATTCCTTCCATCAACTCTGCAACCCCCTACACTGTTAAGAATGTAAGGTAAGAAAAGGGTAAATATAATAAGCAATGAGTAATCTTGATCAACTAGATGGTATTTATTTTGAGAGTTTGTAGTTTGCCCTTATTTAATACTTTATTTAGTTTTAAAGGAGTAAATAATTCCACCAACACCTCACATCACATCACCTTCTTATCTGGCCGCTCAACACCATATCCTATCTTCTTTACTACTCCTCCCTCTATCATTCCCCATTATAATTATTTTCATCATATGGGAGAAAGTGAAGATATTGAGATGAGGGTTGGTGCCTATTGATATACCTCATCACTAACCACCATGTTACTTGCCTACCTCATCTTACACATTACCATATCACCTTCCCGCGTCACACCTTCCCCTGGCAAAGACATCACCTGACGGACCATTAGTTCTTCACCTGCAGGAGCACCTCAGGGTATTAATCTGTCACTTAACGACACATAAACACCTCGCATCCCCTCACTCTCCCCTCTATACCCTCTCCTCCATCCACCTGTACCCTTCCCTTCCATTCCCACACCCAGCGCCCTTACCCAAACCCCAACCCCAACATATTTCCTGTAACCCATACCCTTCCCTTCCATTCCTACACCCAGCAGCCCTTACCCAAACCCCACCCTAACCTATGTCCTGTAACCCAACCCACCTCCCGCCATCCCCGTACCTATCCCTCCCATTCCCACACCCAGAGCACCCACCCAAACCCTAACCCCCCTAACCCATCCCCTATCCCGCCACCCCCGTACCCATCCCTCCGTCCCTTCCGCCATCACGGCAAATATTGAACAAAAAACACAGAAGTACTTTTGTACAAATTTTATTTCTCCGGAATCTTATTATTTCTGCTCTGTTAATTAATTCAGAATAAAGAGTATGTAATTTGCACCTGCTGCAGAATGGCTAATACCCTGGACTGTTAATGTGAAATGCATAATGCAGCAGAAACGCGTTTGTTCGACAACTGATTTTATGGATTTTTTTTTTCCTCGATGGCTACACCTGTAATTACGCAGGTGATAATGAACTGCAAATAAGACACCCTCCTCCCCTCTCTTTCCCCTCTCTTCTTCCCTCCTCCCCTCTCCTATTCCTCTCTCTTTCCCCTCTCCTCTTCCTTCCTCCCCTCTCCTATTCCCGTCTCTTTCCCCTCTCCTCTTCCCTCCTCCCCTCTCTTTCCCCTCTCCTCTTCCCCTCTGGCGCATCCCTCACTCTCCTACCCCCCCCCCCCCGCAGCCTCCCTCCTCATTCCCTCCTCTCTCTCCCTCATTCTCTCACCCTCTTCTCCCCTTGTTGTTGTTGTTGTTCATTGTTTATTGGGCATCATGAGATTTTTTAATTTTTTATTATTCTTTATTTTTCTTATTGTTGTCATCGGTAGTTTTCGCGCCGTTAATGCTGGTGTTAGGGATTAGAATTATGATGATGTTATTATGTTATACCACAGAGCCCTCTAGTGTGTGTGTGTGTGTGTGTGTGTGTGTGTGTGTGTGTGTGTGTGTGTGTGTGTGTGTGTATGTGGTGTGTGTGTGTGTGTGTGTGTGGTGTGTGTGTGTGTGTGTGTGTGGTGTGTGTGTGTGTGGTGTGTGTGTGTGTGTGTGTGTGTGTGTGTGTGCCCGTGTGTGTGTGTGTGTGTGTGTGTGTGTGTGTGTGTGTGTGTGTATGTGTGTGTGTGTTGTGGTGTGTTCGCTTGTAGCCGCTTGGTCGTAATGATACAAAAAAAAAAAAAACTGAAGTATAAAATAAATCGGCGTATTATTCCCGTAGATTTATATTTACGACTCTGCGCTAATCCAAATCAAGGCCGCGGTGAATTGTGTTTGAGGATACTATAATTGTTAGCATTATTACAATTGATATTTTTATTACTAATATTATTATTATTATCATTATTATTTTTGGGTAGCCTTATTATTATCATTAAAAGTATCATTATTGCTAATATTATTGTCATAGTTATTGTTATCATTATTATGGTTATTATAATTTTCATTGCTATTTTCATAATCAGTCGTTTATTATAAATGAATTATTATTATTATCATCATTTTTATCGTTATCATTGCAAAAAATAGCTGTAGTGGTATAGTGGAAGTTGCAGTAATTTTATTTTCAATGATTGCTACAGTCTTCAATTTACCGTCAAAACCATTCAATAATTTTTCCCCCGACGCGTCAATAACAGGTGGGACAAGACTCGCGCACCTGTCCCGCCGCTCCATCACCGCCTCATTAGCACACCTGTCACTTCACTGCCGCCGCACACACATACATACACACAACACATAGTAGATAGACGCGATAGACACACACACTGTCACGTGTCACGGTATACTTGGCGCGTCGCTTTTTGACAGTTCAATTTAGCAAGCCCAAAGCCGTGCCAGGGAAAAATAGTCACATTACCAGCAATAATAATAATGATGACAATGACAAGAATGATAATATAGTAACCATGATAATAATGATAGTCTTAAAATTAATAATGTAATGCTAGCGTAGGGTTTTTTGCTACTTTTTTTTTTCTTCCCTTGGCCAGTCCTTTGTGATATAAAAAAATAATAGCGTAGGATGTCATTGTTATCATTAGTCATTAGTATTAAGATATTATTGTGACTATTACTATTAATATAATCATTATTATTATTATTGTTGCTGTTGTTGTTTGATGATGATGCTTATTATTATTATTGTTATTATAATTTTTTCCATTATTATTATTATTAAAACCCGGAGTGACAGCGGGATATCAGCGTCAAAGGTTCCTCAGATAGGTTGTAGGTAGTAGTAGGAGTAGTAATAACAGCAGTAGTAGTAGTAGTAGTAGCAGTAGCTGCAGTAGTAGTAGTTAGTAGTAGCAGTAGTAATAGTAGTGGTAGTAGAAGTATCAGTATTATTATTATTAGTAGTAGTATTCCACACGTAGGTTGGGAGGAGCATGCAGCGACTCTCCCGAACCTGGTGTACACAGAGGGCGGGCGCGGCGCTGAGGGGTTGGTGGGCGCGCTGCCGTGTTGTTCCGAAGGGGAGGCTCAGCGGCGGCGGCGGGGAGGCAGCGTTGTTGGCACGGGAGGCCCAACACACACACACCAGCGATCAATAGGGCGTTGAGGGATAAAGGATCGGTAATTACACAGGTGGAAGCATCAACAGGTGCAAATATAGTTTTTAATTTAGTTGAGTTTAGTGGAAGGAGGCCTGGTATGGTTTTTTTTGTCATTATTTTTTCTTCCGTTTGAATTTGCTTCCGTATAATCCTAATTTTTCTTTCGTTTTGATTATTGGCCCCATTTTTTTTCTTTCTCACAGGTGCAAATATAGTTTTAGATTTAGTTCAATTTAGTTTTTAAATGGAAGGAGGCCTGGTATGTTTTTTGTGTCATTTTTTTCTTCTGTTTAAATTATTGGCCCCTTTTTTTTCTCACAGGTGCAAATATAGTTTAAATTTAGTTGAGTTTAGTTTGCATGTGGAAAGAGGCCTGCTATTTTTTTTTTTCATTGGCAATTTTTTCTTCCGTTTGATAATTATTGTCGTCGTATATATATTTTTTTTGTATTCAATACGTATTGGATATTATGTGAAAGTAACGTAAGTATGAAAGCTTAATTAACGCGTAGTCAAGCCGATGAATGTTACAGCGGCGATGAAAAAAGAAGTAATGGTTAAGTTCGGTTAAGAAAAAATAAGATGAGGAAGCGCGGCAACCCAAAAAATATATAATAATAGTAATAAATACAAAAAAAATGATAACGCTCTCAAAAAGCTAAACCAACGAACTAATTTTTTTCGCAGTATTTTTCCCTAATTGTGGTATGATTGAAAAAATGAATAGTACTTTTTGTTGGATTTTTTTAATAATGGTTTCGTTTCTTATTTATCAAGGGCGAACTTTTAATTTCCTCGGCCATTGTGTGTGTGTGTGTGTGTGTGTGTGTGTGTGTGTGTGTGTGTGTGTGTGTGTGTGTGTGTGTGTGTGTGTGTGTGTGTGTGTGTGTGTGTGTGTGTGTGTGTGTGTGTGTGTGTGTGTGTGTGTGTGTGTGTGTGTGTGTGTGTGTGTGTGTGTGTGTGTGTGTGTGAATAGTTATCCTTGTTATTTCTGATGCCTCACTGTTCGCCTTCCTATATATACCCTTAACGTGCCCATTTATTACCCTTTCCACCCATACCGTTTCGTGCCCTTTTGGTAGCCTATTTCTTCCCGCCCTTACCGTCTTTCCCGCCCATCCCAATCTAACCCGGACGCCCATTTTAATTCATTTGTTATATTGTATCTTATTTTTGTATATATTTATTTTGATTTCTGTCAATACAACTTTCTTCCTCGTCCTTGCTTGTTGCCTTCCGTTTCTTCCTACCAATGTTATTAATCTATGTTCATGCTTGTAACTTGTATATACCTTGTAACATGTCCCTCTCCGCCCAATATGCTATGTATTTCCCCCTTTCCTTGCTATGTATTCTTTTCTCTATTAATTTCTGCTCATGGTTATAACTTGTAACTTGTATATATAACTTGTGTCTCTCCGTCTCTATACCAACTATTTGCCCCTGTCCGCCTTTGCTAATGAGTCCTCCCGTTACGCGCTACAACCTTTCTCTCTGTAATCTTATCCCTATCCCCATCTGTCGCCTTTCATTACCCGGCAAAAAAATCGGCTAGTGACCCTTTGTATACCCGTGCCTCTGCCTCCTGCCGTCTCCCGTTTTCTTTTCCGCCTTTAGTCGCAGATCCATCACTCTATCCCATGCCCTTACCGGTGACACAACACTTTCTGCGCCTTCCTTCCTACCACCCTCCCTGCCTCTTCAACCCTTCCGATATAGTCCCTCCCCTTCTTAACTCTTCCCCCCTTCCCCCTACACCCTGCCGTGCCGTACCCTCCTCCCCTACCTCCCCTGCCTGTGTGTATGAATATTTTGTCGCGGCGTTAAGCAATAGTATGACGCGTGCTTTGAACACTCCCTCGAATCTTTCATCACGGTAATTCACGTCTACTTGTCGCGGCTGATCTCGTGTTCCGCCGCCGCTGTCATGCGATCTGGTTATTTTTGTTTGTGTTACTTTTTCTTATTACATAACGTGCATTTACTAATTTTTTTCTTAAATGACTTGATTAATGTGAGGTAAATATTATTATTTCTTTTGCCATCTATTGTTTTTTTACTACATTTACCTTTTTTTTCTTTAACTAACGACTAAATTAATGTAAGGGTTCATATGCATTTTCTTTCGCGATCTATTTTATTATTATATTTTATTATTACATTTTATTATTATATTACGTACATTTACTATTTTTTTCCTTAACGGACTAGATTATTGTGGAGTAAATTTGCATATTTCTATCGCCATCAATTTTTTTTATTACATTTTATTATTACATTACATATACTAGTTTTTTTTCTGAAGCGACTAGATTAATGTGTGGTAAATATTATGCATACTTCTTTCGCGATCTTGTTTTTTGGGTTACAGTTTCTTATTACATTTTTGTATTGCATTTACTTATTAGATTAAATTTACTAGTTTTTTTTCTTAAGCGACTAAATTAATGTGTGGTAAATATTATGCATATTTCTCTCGCGCTTATATATCTCGGGAGTTTTGTTTTGTTTTTAAGAAGGGATGAATGAAGGAGAGGGGCATGACATTTTTTTTTATCATCTAGTAGTTAAGTATACTGTAGAAGGTAGAGGTGGAGGTACAGGTGGAGGTACTGGAGGAGGAGATATAGAGGTAGAGGTACTGGAGGAGGAGGAGGAGGAGGTAGAAGTGGAGGAGTAAGTAGAATAAGACTGGAGACATCTTGGCTAATACTGAAAGGAAGCTTTTAATAGATTTTTCCGCGAATAGGATGCTTTTACCTATTTGATTTTATTCTGCGGTGCTCACGTAAGAGGCGAAAACCATCAAGACCTCGCGCGTGTGTGTGTGTGTGTGTGTGTGTGTGTGTGTGTGTGTGTGTGTGTGTGTGTGTGTGTGTGTGTGTGCGTCTCCTGATGGCTTTGTGTAACCTACGCGTACATAGACATTTTTTAAGCTCTTTGTTGCTTTATGAACGTGCAAAGTACAGGGCGTGCGTGAGTGAGTGAGTGTGTGTGTGTGTGTGTGTGTGTGTGTGTGTGTGTGTGTGTGTGTGTGTGTGTTGTGTGTGTGTGTGTGTGGAGAGCGAGGACACAACGCATGCGAATCAATCCCGACTTAGTGTTTACCCTTTTGTAGTGAGGATCAAAGTGGTGGAGTGAGGCGACACCCAAGCGACGCGTGTGTGTGGTGTGTTTGTGTGTGTGTGTGTGTGTGTGTGTGTGTGTGTTGTGTGTGTGTGTGTGTGTGTGTGTGTGTGTGTGTGTTCTCTCTATCCCAGCCTCTGCGTCAGGAACAACGGACTGAGCGGGTAATAAATTAGGATCGCATCTCGAGTGTGTAGGAGGCGCGCCGGGGTGACACGGAGGGGCGGGGCGGGACGGGGTGTCAACAAGATGGTCGGGGCGCTGAGGAGCTTGTTGGAGGACCTGCCTAACCCTTCCCTCCCTCCCCAACCTCTCCCCAACCCCGCTAATCCTTAATTTATGCCTGATACTTCGCTTACCTCTCGTGTTATATTAACGTGGGTGGCCCTTGAGAATAAGTGAACAGGCCATTGTCTTCTGCCTGTCTCCCAACTACAAAGACGCGGAAAAATAATTACTCAAGTCGTTGGTGTAGATATTATGTTGATACCAATTTAAGAGACCGTGCACGGGTTGGTGGCCGTGTCAACACTGCTATAAGGGGAGGAAGAGGAGGAGATGATGGAAAATGAAAGTAGCATGGAAGAGGAGAAAAATACAGAGAAAACAGACGCGGAGGACAAAAGGCATCACGAAAAATAGCTTGTGACTCATGTTGGTGACGGTGAGGAATTAGGGACGTGAAGGACAGGTAATGGTACTCACGGAGACAGGTGCGTTGTTCATACACCGCCGCATGGGGTCCGGTGAGCGGTAGGTGGGGCTGTAGCGGCCCGTGAAGGCTGCTCCGTTGCTGGAGATAGGCCCGCCCAGGGGCTTGGAGCTGATCATCTTGTCCGGTGAATACATGCTGTAAATATTGGTGGTGTCTTTTCAAAGAGACAATCGGCGGCGGCGACCAGTGGGACGGGAGGGTCGCGGCGGCGCGGCGGGCGTGTCGCTGGGCCGAGCGGGCGACGGGCGGGGCGGACTACGGTGCTGAGTTTCTCATAAATGACGGAATGTGTAATATTTCCAGTGGCCTCACACAACGGCGGCAACTTAACGCTTTAACACGCAGCAGAAATGTACCGTGAGTGTGGCGACGACGGGCTCACTCAGCTTCAGAAACACGACATGTTATTACTATCCTTGGTGCGGCGGCGACGACTTCCCGGTATTTTCTAACCGACGGCAATTCCCGGAGGCAGGAGGCACGCGTGAACCACTCTGGCTTTGAACCTCATGTCTTGGCTGCCACTTTGATCTGCAATTTTCCACGTAAGAAATCCTCTCTATCCTCTCCTCTCCGGCCGGGCTGTCCCTGGCGCGGGGCTCAGCCTGCGACTGATACGTGCAGGCCTTACCGCCTCCCAGATCCCCTTACTGTCAGATTAGTTTTTCTCTCGGCCAAGACACGGCGCGGGCGGCGGAGCTGAAGGAGGGAGGACTTGGGGCGCTCTTGAAGGAGATACTCGTTGCTGGAGGTCCTGCAGGAGACAGCGGAGAGCGGGCGTTTGGGGGCGGGCGGCGGAAGGGGCGGCTAGGTTTTCACTTGCTCCTCGGCCTGGCACTGGGGGGCACAACATGGCAGACAGCCGCCGCGCCTCACACACCCGGCATTTTGTTGGCAACTTTCCTGCCGAAGTTCATGTTGCTACTTCCCGACTGTATATTTCGGGGCCGCGGATTCGGACCTTCGTTACGAGTGGTTCCTCGATCGCTACTGTTACGACTGCAAAATATTTGAGTGACAAAAAAGTGATTTAGATAAGCGCTTAAATCTTTGTCGCATCAGATCCACTCGGAGGGACCCGTGCCGTTCACTGTCTGAGGAGCGACTCGCCTTCCACTCTGTACTGTGTGCCGGCAACCACCACTTGCGCTCCACTCACTTCCACGTTTGCAAGGAAAATGAAGCTAACGCACCAATGTTTATTGTATTTGTCTATCTATCAGACCACCTGTACCGGCCATTGGGCGTGACGTCACTTGGGGAGTTGCCACATTGCTAATTTTTGCAAGAGATCTTCTTGAGCCGCCCTCCGGAGGCCTCCTGCTGGTGGCTGCCTCAGCGGCCCTCGCCTCCGTCCCTCATGTCTCCGATGGACACCTCATTGTATTATATTGACTCGTAAGAAACATGTATAAAAATATCGTTTTCACCCGCGAGTGGACATTCTTTTTCCAGCCTCCGCCGTGACGTCACAGGTATGGATTTCATGGGCGCGTGCGCTCTCCACTCTGAGCCCGACCCCCGCCGGGAGCTGCTCACTCTGCCGCGCGGGCCATGGCGGGACGCCGCCGCCCCTCTCCCGCACACCCTTCTCTTGACAACCTCCACCAAACCTTCGTGAGCCTGTAGGGCACGGCAGCACCAGGGCGCGGCTGCCGCTGCTGATGAAGCTGCACGCTGCCTCATGCATAGTCCTGTCACCACCGCGTATTCCTTAGCTATCCCTGCATAGGCCACACAGCGGCGCAGAGGGAACACTGCAGATTTATTACCAAAAATAACTTGTCCACCTCCCCTGCAGGTAACCACTGGTCGGCGGTCCGGCCTGGCCCCTCCAGCCTCGCGCCGCCAACCCACAAAAGGCATCGCTAAAACATCAACTTGGTGCATTGCATTTGTTCATTTATTTACATAAGTATGTATATGATATTTATGCGGCAAGTACGCTCCGGGCTATTTTTGTGGAGGGATTTTCTCGTTCTCGATCTATTTTTCTCATAAATTTCTTTCATCGCATTGGTCTTCCTTTACAGCGGTTCTTGGCGTGAAGAATGTTACCTCACTCATTTAATTACCATATATTTCCCAAGACCTTCTTTCCTTTCCTGTTTTGTTCATTATTACTGGTCATTGTTTTCTGTATTTGATTTGTTGCAACAATGTGTGTGTGTGTGTGTGTGTGTGTGTGGCGCGCGTGTGTGTGTTAGTGTGTGTGTGTGTGTGTGTGTGTGTGTGTGTGTGTGTGTGTGAGAGTATATGTGTGTGTGTGTGTGTGTGTAATACTTTTGTTCAGAACACATGAACAGTTCCCGAATCGGCTGTGTTATTACTTTTCACATTGTCTTTTTTCCATATATTTATTTAATTCCCTTTCGATGTGAGTCCGGCGCCACAGTGAGTCCAGTGCCGCCACGCCCTCCATGGACTCACCCGCCGTGACCAGGACTCAACCCAGTGACTCCAAGCCTTGAACTTTGAATATTTTTTCCGTATACCATTCAGTCGTCATTGTTCTTAAATATACAGGGATAACAATAGTAGTACATAGTAGTAGTAACAACTGTCATAGTAGTATCAATAGTAGTAATAGCAACTGTTATCAGAAGAAATGATGATTGTGATAATAATGATGATGATAATAATACAGAGGTTCGGCGATATTTTGACGGAATGATGATGATGATGATGATGATAGCTCTCACAATGATGATAATAATGTTTAGAAACAGTAGTATTTGTATTTTTGTGGGGTAGTAGTAATAGAAGAAATATTTGTAGTACTATACAGTAGTAGTAATGTTGTACTACAGTAGTATTAGTGTTGTTGTAATAGTGATAACAACAGCACTAACAAAATGATACAATGATGATAATGACAATGATACTGATAATAATAACAATGATGATAGTACCTAGTAATATAAATAATAATAAGAAGAATGATAGTAATAAACCATAATATATAATTTGACAAAAAAATAATTGCTACAAATTATACATTGACTCATCTATATATTTTCAAACCGGACATTTTCGAAAGCACCAATTACTTTTCAACATTAGAGAGAGAAAAAAAAGAGAGACAATGAGAGGGAAAAAGAGAGAGAGAGAGGAACGTAATATAGAAGACAGAGCGAGAGGGGAACCAGCCGCCGCGGACTCAGTAGTAATCAGACTGTGCTCATTAATCCCTCATTACATAGTTCCGCTTCTATTTACTTTTTTAATACTCATTCACAATTTACTGTCACTCAACACAGGTGAATAATGCACCGCCGCGCCTTGCCTGTCTCCCGCCGCCATAACGCTACCTACCCTGCCCACCTTCTACTACTACTACTACTACTACTACTACTACTACTACTACTACTACTACTACTACTACTACTACTACTACTACTAACCTACTACTACTATAACTACTACTACTACTACTACTACTACTACTACTACTACTACTACTACTACTACTACTACTACTACTACTACTACTACTACTACTACTAACTACTATATACTACTACATATACTATACTACTACTACTACACTACTACTAACTACATAACTACTACTACTACTACTACTACTACTACTACTATACACTACTATACTACTACTACTACTACTACTACTACTACTACTACTTACTACTATAACTACTAAACTACTACTACTACTACTAACTACTACTAACTACTACTACTACTTACTACTACTATATACTACTACTACTACTACTACCACTACTACTACTACTACTACTACTACTACTACTACTACTACTACTACTACTACTACTACTACTTCTACTTACTATACTACTTCTGCTACTTTTTTTATACTGCTGTTATCCCTATCACCTAAATCATCACGTATACTGTAAAACTAATGTATAATCATGATCTCATCGCCACTATTAATGGCACTTCCATTCTTATCAGGTATAATTCTACTACTACTGGTACGACTAGATTATTTTTATTATCATTATTATTGTCATTATCATTTATTAATATTTACATTCATATTGTTATTATAATTTTTACTATTGTTATCATTGCTTTCTAATTATAACTGTTATTACTATTATTATTTATTGTTATTGTTATTATTATCATTATTCATATTGTTGTTATTATTATTATTATTATTATTATTATTATTATTATTATTATTTTCATTATTTTCATTATCATAATTAATGTTATTTTAATTCTTCTTATTTCTTTCTTTAATTTCTTCTTTTTCTTCTGCTTCTTCTTACTTATTAAATCTTTATTTTATTAGTATCATTATATTATCATCGTTAATATTTCTTATGATAATAACTGATATTATAATCTTGATTATTTTAATCACGATGATTATAATTAATATTGATAATGATAATAATGATAACAATAATATAATAATGAAAATTATAATAATAAAAATAATAATAATGATAATGTGTAGACATATTGACAGGTGTTAAAATAAAGGTGATGCAGGAGACACGGGCTGGGAAGCGAGTACTTTATATTTATAAATATTAAGACTATGTAATATGGGCGATACATCATAGTTCGAATGGCGTCCTGTTACAATCTCAAGAAAAAAAATTCACTGTTGAAATATTCAATCAATCTGACCTTATAGTGTTAAAAACCATCTCAGGCTTAATCCTAACCGTTCCTGAAAGTTTGGATGAAATAATTATGTCCAGAAATGACGGAGCCTTCGCTGTACGGACGGACATTTGGTGCGCTGCAGTGATGTCGTTTCTGAAAATATATGATAATCGCAATACTGACTTGTAGTTCATTACCACTAGCGTTACATTATCATATTTATTATTATTTATTTCTCCTCGCTCGCTACTGATGCAATGACCTCTATTCATATATGAGATATAAGTTGGTAATATGAAGTACTTGTCTATCAATTTAGCAAACAACAAGGTGTTTATATGTGTGTGAGAGTGTATTGCACCTACGGTTTGCCCACGCGAGCTGGACTTGCGATCGCCAGTTTTATCCTTCCGGAAAATGCTTTGAGCTTGTAATGACCTTTCTATGGATAATGCTGGGACCTCGCACCCACCCTCCTCCCATCCCATTGTTCAAGGCGGACAGTAACCACCCACATATATCAGTGAAAAATCCCGGGGAGCGAGCGGTGCCGGGGATCAAACGCCTGACCACAGAATGGCTTGGCACTGTAATCTACTTGACCACGCAGGCGATGTTGTGTGTGTGTGTATGTGTGTGGTGTGTGTGTGTGCATGTGTGCATGTGTGTGTGTGTGTATGATCCGTTAATCTTATTCTGGTGTGTGCAAGCTGGCGGTAATGCAATGTGTGCCGCCAGAGTGACGTGTGAGGGCGGTGTGTGGCGGCGGCGGCGCGGGCCTCCATCACGCCGCCTCCAGGGCCGCGGCGACACCTGAGTGGCATTAATTAACCCTTTTGTATCGGCAAGGCGTGAAGAATGATGGATTGTGATGCGCCTCAGCACCGCGCCTGCCCTCCCGCCTGCATTGTTTGTGCCGGTGTGGCGCGCCGCGTGGGTTGTGGTGCCCGCAGCTGTGGTGTGTGGGCTGTTTTGTGGCTGTTTGTGTGTTGTTTATGTGTCGTTTGTTGATGTGTTGTGATAGGAAGGTTGTGGGTGAGCTGATTAGTACATGGTTAAGGTTTCTTAATGTTTTTCATAATTATTATTTTCATTCTCAGAATAATTTTCATTGTTATAATCAACCTTATCGTTATTATTATTACTATTACTATTTCTATTGTAATAATTAGCATTAATAATTTTAATAATAATAATATTATTATCATTATTGTGGTTGTTATATTTGTTATTATCATATTAATTATTGTCTTCATTTTTTTACTGTAGTTATTAGCTCCGCCAAAAAGTGATCGGATCGGATCGGTTTGTTTGTTTGTTCAGGATTACACAAAAAAGTTACCTACGGATTTTCATGAAGATTTAACCCGAGGTGGGGCTTGACCCTATTTAGAAGTGATTACTTTTTGGAGTTGATCCGAATCTGGATCTGTATCCAGGAACTTTGTTAAAGAAATCCTGGGAGGCTTGACGTCTGTCCCCTCAAGCTCAAGGTGGAGCCCAACACAACCGTCCTCTAAGGGCCCGTTGTTATGGTGGCCAATAACTACTTGTAATAAGTGTGGTAGTTACCGTGGCAGGATTAGGTATGGTCGCGGTCCGGAGCGTGGGTAGAGGCAGGAGAGGTGGCGGACCACTAATAATTATAATAATAGTAATAATACCACCACCATATCCACTACCACAACACCCCCCACACCTTCACCAATGCTACCACTACTAACATCAACATTATTTCAGCAATTAATATCAGAGAAATACTTTTTATCACCAGCATCATTAAATCACAACGCACCGAGTAAAATG